>NQII01000493.1:0-112330 GCA_002778355.1 Clitarchus hookeri
GTTTTTGTTTGTTGCCTTTCACAGCATTTGTTTACAACAGAATTGTACTTTACTGTATCAACATCATAACATTTTGGCATATGAATTTTTAAGGATATTCTTACATTATTATTTTTTAAAAAACAGAGTAGAGCTGAATTTTTTGAAATTCTAAAACATAACTGATTTTTTTGTAATACTACTCAGTGTTTTGCATTTGACTAAATCTAGCCATCAGCCATGTTAGTTTATTTGCAGCACGGCCACATTTTGATGATGAAGTTACAAAGCTTAGCACCCAAAAATTCTTATGTAGTTTGTAAACAACTTAAAATTAGATCTTATTGCAAAACGTTTTACACATGTGTAGGTACGTAACTACCAAGTATATCATTCAGGGTACATAAAAGGTTTTTAGAAAAACTAACTTTGGGTGCAGACAGGTTTTTGATAACACGTTAATATTTGTATATAACGAGTTTTCGTAGCTACAACGAATTTTAATACCATTTACGGGCCTGGCAACAATGGGAGTTTACTGTATTATATGAAATGACCATATACAGATACATACCTCATCTATGGTTCAGATAACCAAAACTTCATTCCTTTGATACTAATTATTAGCTTCGGCTAATTAAATATGATCACCCAACATTGTGGTAGCAGGTATGTTTGGCATTTGTGAAAAAAAAAAAGAGTTGGCAGCGGTTTTAACCTAAAATGAACCAAAAAATGCTTGATGAACTGCCAATTTGTTGGGTGGTTAAAAGTAGGGCATTTGATAATGTAGAAAATATTTTTGTCACCTATGCATGGCGAGAAAATTTTTTGCAAATGGCAAACTTTTTGCATTTGTACATTAAAAATACTTTGTTCGTGATTACTAACATTGTTGTTTCAGTGCACAGCTAAAATTTTGTAAAACTAGCATCAACCAAGAATTTAAAAAGACAATAATGGTGATAAGTGCTTTTTCAGTTAACGATTCATCCGTAAATACTGGGGTCGGTTCAGAAAGAATCGACATCTGCATCTATTCAGGCAAGTACATACTAGCACGACAGCATCAAAAAAGCCCAATCCTTCTGCGAGAACCGGTTTTTGGAACTGGTCGAGCAAATGTTTGATTCATAAGTGAGGGAAGCGCACCCACAAAAACTAAACATTTTGACGTGTACATACTAGCGTGTGCCCTCCGCTGCTTACAAAAGCAACAACTTGCAGCACTGTACACAGAGCTACAGTGTCTGTGTACAGTTCTGCAAGTTGTTGCTTTTGTTTTTAACAATTTTCTGACGAAGGGCTCAATCCAGTGTCAAAGTAACAAGATGGTCGAAAATTTTTGATATTTCTATTGTATTCCGGTTTTGTAGCTGTTTTACTGATTATGTCAATTATTTTTTAATTTTCTTTTCCGAATTGGTGTATTTACATTTGTAAGTTGTGTAGCCTCTGAATGTACTTGTCNCAATTATTTTTTAATTTTCTTTTCCGAATTGGTGTATTTACATTTGTAAGTTGTGTAGCCTCTGAATGTACTTGTCTTACTGCATGAGCATGCATTACTGGAGTACACCTGTTTGGGTAAGTAGCAGAAAGTTTATAGTTTTATATCTATATATAAGGAACAGCTTATATATGGATCAATATTGATCCATATATAAGCTATTCCATAAATATCACACCATTAATATTGGTAGTGAAAAGTAAGGAAATAATTAATTCAGATATAGGCATTGGTAAAAAAAAAAAAAGTATCTACAAGTAACTCTGGTTTTATTATTTGATNAAATAATTAATTCAGATATAGGCATTGGTAAAAAAAAAAAAAGTATCTACAAGTAACTCTGGTTTTATTATTTGAATAAATGGCTTAGAATAAATTAATTCCAAATAAAGCAGTTAATTAAGCAAATGAAGCAAAATTAATTTATAAATGCAGACTCTGTCAAAAGGACGTGAGAGACTTAAAAATACAAGAATTACAACAGTTGCATAATCATGCTGTTGCAGGATCAGTCAGTGGTTATTGTATTTATGTAATTACGTAGTGGCTTTTGTACATTTATTTTCATAAACAGTGGTAATAAGCTCCAAATTCTATGCTCAGAAGATATTTTAAGAAATGCGTAGCTTATTTTTTGAACAACTTGGTACAATATATTTTGCCATGCGTAGTGTAATCTGTTCTCAACGATTTGTATCCTAAGAATAGAATGCAACAGTATCTGTATTGTCATGTTCTTATAGGTGTATACATTTCTGTCTGTTATGTAACGTTAAACTTAATGTTTAATGTTTTGAGTGTAACCTTAGGTGTAGGCCTAAAAATAAAAACCCTATTAACTTTAAATGTTAATTATGCTTCCATGTGTATACATTAATATTTTATTTGCTGAAATCCAAGTCCACCATAGATAGCACATGTTGGAAAATGGCGGTAGTGTGGTTGGTTATGAGTCTAGTAACTCACAAATTGAACTTGTGGTGATTTTGTCGGATATATTTATTTTTCATCATATTTACTTAAGTTAAGTGTAAAATATGGCAGTAGTTTAAGAGGAATAAATGTTGTGACAGGCATAATGGGGAGGTATAACAAGGCAAGATGTGCGTGCACGTGCGCATGTGTGAGAATAAAAATTGTAAGGTTCAATCAGCCTATCTTGCCTAGGTTTCCTTTCCTTTATGTTTGTCCACGTTCCTATATAATACATATTCGAGTATTATGTATCGCACGTTACTACTGGCATCCCTAAGATTTCAAAAAATTTGTGGCTCCTCAGCAAACCTTTTTCCAGTATATGTTTGTTGTAAGCTGGCGTTTATATCGTGCAGTAGCTCTGTTTGCCATGATGTCCATACGTAAGTTCCTTTGCGAGTGGGGGAATAGACATCACATCACATGATATCAGTGCAGGTGGTCCCAGCTTTAGATGTTGACCAGGCAACAAACACCTAATTTGTCACACCAGTGTGCACAACAGCAACCTTCCACTTGGTAAATGCCCATGGGCCAGCAAGGCACTATCAAAACCCATACTACTAATAAACTTAGGTCATCTGCGATTGAAAAATAATCATCAAAACTTCGACACTTTAGGATATCACTGAATCTGAACTGTTTCTGTCCCTTAAATTGCGTATTATTAATTTATTTTCTGTTACTTGGGCTTAACCACAAAATTTTAGTATAATCAATAATCAAACTAAGAATTGATGACTACGATGACAGAATCTGGTTCAGATTTGGAATCGACCCATCACTAATGTATATAGCATATGAGATTATCATAATCTTAAAACCAAGCTGTGAAAAAAAAAGTAAGCCAGTCACATTAACTAATAACATGTACTTTGGCCTAAAAGTGGAAAATAGCAGACTGACATCACCAAACATGTGTTGTTAGTGCACAAGAATTGTAAATTGCTGCTGTTGCAACATTTGTGGCCTCGTCGTTCACCCTTAGTGGGAATAGCAGTTGGAGGGTGAGGCCAAGGTACTCCCCCACCCCGGCCGACGGTGAAGCAATGGCCGCCTCTTGCACTCGGTTTTTCCTGGTGCTTACGCTGCTGGCTTTGGCCAATTCTATAATCAAGCATTGAGGCTTTGGTGGCGAGCTTGTGAGCGACGAGCGAATGGGTACCCTGGTAGGGGTATAGTGGGTGTGACGTTTAGGAGTCTGAATTCTATAATAGCATTGGCCGGCCGGATGAAGGTGGGCGGCTTCTTCGGCAGCGTTGGTGGCAGTGGAGATACGGCATGTGTAACGTGCCAGATGAGGTTCAAGGTGGCGCTTGACGAGCTGGATGCAGACCCTCTCTGACGTACAGCCTCCTCTTTCTTCCAGGTGTATACCTGGTTTTAACACCTGAACCACTACTCTTCAGTACCACCTGGGCTAGCCCCTGCTTCACAGCTTTGCACCGCCCAGCCCTATGGTAAGGCATAAGAAGGGGGTAGGGGGGAGGGTGATAGACCAGATAGGCAGATAGTGGTTGCCAGTAAGGGGTAGACACAGCCTGATGGAGAGTAGGGTGTTGCATGTGAGGTTAGGTAGGTGGTCTGACTACTGGCCTTCAGTCTAGTGGCATAGCGAGCAGGACGTTGCTGGTAGACCCAAGTACCAAACTGAGAGTTAGAGCAGGGCTAGGGGCGACCACTCCTGTGGCTCCCTGGTGAGTGAGAAATCGCTGGCGGACCTAGGTGTCACGTAGAGTGGGGCTCCTCAGGGATTGGGCTATCATTTCCAAGCAGGTGACTTGGCGAGCGAGGCATCGCTGGTGGACCCAGGCACTTACCAGAAGGATAGTCCAAGTGACAACTGCTCTAGCGAGGCCCAGGAAGGCAAGCTTCCTAAGCTGCACTTCGAGACAGTTCCCAAAAGGTAAGGTTGAGAATGTGGTTTCGGCTCGTGGCTATACCTGGTAGAGTCTTACCAGGACATGTGACGAAATAGGAAATAGCAGGAGCAGGTGTAGAAAGTATAGAGTGCTGCAAGAGACAACTCAACCAATTCATATTTATGTCTGTTTTATTGATTGCTCAATCAAACACACATAAACCAGTCTATACACTGACTAAGGCCTGGAAGGCCGATCCTAGGTTGCCAACTGATAATCAACCTTGTCTCGGAAGACGTGGCAGCACGAGGGGCGAGGGCAACCCCAAGTCAGCGGCACTCGTACTCGAGTCAACTGTGGGTGAGCTACAAGGTAGCTGGAAGCACGGCAGGCTTCGGTGTGCTGATGGTCAGCGAGGCAGCGTCGTGCTGGGTTGAACTCTCGACAGTGCTGCAAATGACAGTGACGACTTGAAGAAGTCAGTTGACTCTTGGGCAGTGTGACGTTCTGCAAAGGTAGACACAGTGTCTAGTGATTCTCTGGCAGCGTGACGTTTTTCAACTAGACTGACGAGAGACAGACTCGAACTGAGAACTGAGAACTGCGAGTCCTATTAATACGCGGTGCACAGTGCCAGTGTAGGGGTTGCGGGGTATGGTGAGAGAGAAAACGCAGAGAAGAGATGTAGAGAGCGGCGGCGGTGGGCCGACGGAGATGGCCGAAGGCAGCTGAAGCTGGCGGCGAGTATACCTCTTGCAGCTGAAGGCTGGAGGAGTAGAGTGGCAACGTGATGTGAAGCAGGTTGCGGCGCAGCAGGCGGCAACAGCTGTACAAGCTACTCTGGGTTTGGAGGCGAGCTGTGGCATATACAGCATAACAGCTCTTCTTAAGAGGGGGCTGTGGCGAGGCTATATGAGAAAATGACGTCGCTCATGGTGCGTCAAAGTAGCTGTCTACCTGGAGTTTCTTTCCACATTTGAGGCAAAGGAGTGCAGGAGTAATAACGTCGACAATGCCACGTGCATAAAATGTGCCATTGCTGCTACGTGTAAGGCCCTGAAATGGCCTGCTGTGTTCTTGTGCTGCATACACCTATGGAACTTCAAGCAGTGGTCCTCCTTTATGTTGGTAAAAGTCGTCTGTAGCAAAGTTCAATGCAGGGCCCTATATACCTACTAATTATTATAAATACAATGCAACCCTGTTTGCGCAACAGATAGGCTTCTTAACTATTCCAATCCAAGTGATACGGAAAAATTGTTACACACAAATATCTTACTATTTCATTAGGGCCTCCCAAAATAAATTTTGAAGAGATACAAGTTAAATCTTATGGACCTAAAGGTTAATTAATCTGAGGAGTCAAAATTGTCATGCTAAAAAACAATGCTTGCAAGTAATAATAAAATATATGGTAATAATTTAACACTGTGATAATATATACAGTATTTAGTAAATAAATTAAATAACTGACCATTATAGAGTCAATTAGCATTATGAAATAGTTTACACTCATACTGAAAGGAAAGCATGAGTAAATGGTGTTAGACTCACTGCTTGACGCGGTCTGGGATGCTCGCCTGCTCGAGCGGCAGCACCCGCCCCAGCTCGGCCAGCGTTTCCACGAAGGCCAGCTTGCGAGCAAACTTTGTGCTTATGAAGGGACGCGTCATCACCACAATGGTCTTGAGCCAAAATGTGGGGTGCACCAGGTACAATTTCTGGAGGTTCTTGCGCAGACGACGGTCAATCATGTGGTAGCACCGCTTCAGCCAGGAGAAGGTGGGCATGGATCCACGAGGCGTCGCACCATGGAGGTACACCAGGACATAGTCCTCCGTTATTAATTGGTCCAGCGTCGTTAGAACATACCTGGCAGAATGCCCAACAGCATAGCCCTCTTACAAACACTATACCTCTATCACAAAATAATAAATTTCAAAAGTATTTTAGCTTTAACAAACCTCTATATTAATAGTACTTCACTTTCAACATTTACTAATTGCAAATTTCTTCGTAACCTCCGAATCTCTTCCCAGTCATACAATTCAATAACCATGTGTTTACATTGACTGTTTATTAGGACATTATCATTATTTAACTTTCTTACAGTACACTTTTTTTTTAAAAGGGTTCCTCAAATTTTGTTAGTACAAATGAGGTGTGTGTTTAAAATGGGTCCTGCAAAATTGAGGTTTCAGTGTACATGTAAGTNCCAAAATTACGACAAAAACTATTAATTTCTGCAGAAGAGGTGAAGCAGAGCTATTTAGTGTGTTTGACCTTGAAATGTGTGAGCTCTAAGGCCGACGCCTGCTTGATTGCCAACTGCCTAATTCCATCTGTGCGCAAGGCGCTCGACTGGCAGCCAGTCTTTGTGTCGGCAATTTGCCCGACTGTGGACTTAAGCAATGACCCTACATTGCTATGGCGTGCTGATACAGATAACAGTACGATGTGTGTCAAGAGACAACTCTGAAGTTTCTGTATGGAAAACTTAGCTGCAGGAACAAATTCTGGAAACACCCATTTTAGCTGTTCATGCCCAAAAAATAAGAACTCTAAACTTATCTTTGAGCACATAACATACCTTAAATGCTCTTAAGTGTTTAGACACGACTACAAAATACGGAAGTGTTTTGGAACCACGTAATTTCTGCAGACTCCCTTTACTGCACGNAAGTGTTTAGACACGACTACAAAATACGGAAGTGTTTTGGAACCACGTAATTTCTGCAGACTCCCTTTACTGCACGTGGTGCGCCAGTCAGGTGAGGCACTTAGGTTCCGTTTACATTCGACAGCTGTCAACAGATCGGGATCCACATATGGTTTGTCATTAGAGCATCTTGCAGGCAAGGTCCCCAGTTCAATCCCAGTCCTGAGGTGAGAGTTATTCACATGGAGATGGCAATGTTAATAATACGTATGGTCGAACAATACCGAATGTACCTACAGTAAAATCTTGTTATACATGAGTAAAGACCTCAACTTTTGCACTTAGTAATGAAAGTACTTCATACTGAGAGTCTTATTTTTAAACCTTTACAACATGGGCTTCATGAAATTATGTCACAATAAGTAATTTCGGGAATAAAATTAATATGTATTTACATAGAAACATATTTTAAAAAAGCAAAGATAAAATGGTACCTTCTAAAATATGGACATGCACAATCCTGCAAACATAATGAGTGGTTTACAAATGGTACACACTACTTACTTATTGGTTAAGTTTCCTTAGAAAAAAAACATCACTTACTGTTTAATAAATAACAATGAAGGAAGTTTGGTAAATGTAAAGAATAGCTGCTTTTCCAAAGAAAAAAATCCCTAAAAGTAGTATATTTCAACTCTACTAATTACACAGAACACAAATTTACTAGCAGCATTAACAGATTATGCTTATAAACTACAAAAGCAATAGTAGGGAGGGCTGTGAAGATCACGAAAATTGTGGGGTAAAAGCACAAAAACATACAAAAACACCTCAATTTAACATTTGTTCACCCAACTTCATAATAACTGCCCACCTAACCCAACCCCACAATAAGTGAATCACTATTCTACATTTTTAATCTAACCTAGGATTGTAGGGTTTTNTGCCCACCTAACCCAACCCCACAATAAGTGAATCACTATTCTACATTTTTAATCTAACCTAGGATTGTAGGGTTTTAATCTAACCTAGGATTATGGAGTTTTATTCTAATCTAGGATTTTAGGGTTTTAAAGTAACAGTAAAACATACTGGAAGTGTATGAATTAACTCACCCAGGTAGGCGGCGGGTACAATTCCACTGTCCTCTGCCAATTCAACTACCGTCGTGCACNTGTATGAATTAACTCACCCAGGTAGGCGGCGGGTACAATTCCACTGTCCTCTGCCAATTCAACTACCGTCGTGCACGACTTGCACCTTATCTCACTCGACAAAACACCATGATCCACTAAAGCGTCCAAGTAACACCCGCCACACAGACGACTGTCACGCACAAAAGCACTCGTACTTGCACCCTCCATTCTTAAATCGCAAGCCTTCGCACGGTCGGATTTGGACGTCACAACTCACGGACGCAACAGCACACACCACTCACAGCACTCTCGCATCTAACATACGGTAACGTCTACACATCCACNCGGACGCAACAGCACACACCACTCACAGCACTCTCGCATCTAACATACGGTAACGTCTACACATCCACAGCCAATAAGGTAACGGCTGATTCACATTTGTTTACATTCCTACAGCATTACAGGACTAAACTTCATGGCATCCGACGTAAACAAAGCGGCCGACCTCTCTATTTTATCAACGTTCTGCTTATTGTATCATTACGCCGTCCTAAATATGACAAAGGTAAGGTGTCGAAAAGCCATTTATATAACTTTTGTGGGTCTACTACGTCTTCTTCAAAAAAGTCGCTACTCCTTTACATTTACCAGAAGTTTATTCAAAAGACGTTTATCTTATGAAATAAACTAATATTTCAGTAAGAAATCCTCTTTACTTTTCCTGCAAGAAGCACTTAAAAAATGACATCGCATTCAGTAAAATACACAGCCAAATACTAATTAACATTTTTGGTGACAAGGGGGTGTAAAGTTTATGCTTCTGAGGTATAATTGTATCCATAATAAGTATAACTTTTGATTAAAATTATTATTTCAAATAAACATCATTTTGATTTTAGAGAGGAGATTTTTTAACACAGTCTTAACAGGGACCGTGGTGGCTGAGCGGATAGACTACTCACCTCCAACGAAGGCGAACCGGGTTCAATCACCGGCCGTGTTGCACGTTGACAAGTGGAAATTGTGTAGAACTATGATGCTGATCAGCAGGTTTTCTCTAGGATCTCCTATTTCCNTGACAAGGGGGTGTAAAGTTTATGCTTCTGAGGTATAATTGTATCCATAATAAGTATAACTTTTGATTAAAATTATTATTTCAAATAAACATCATTTTGATTTTAGAGAGGAGATTTTTTAACACAGTCTTAACAGGGACCGTGGTGGCTGAGCGGATAGACTACTCACCTCCAACGAAGGCGAACCGGGTTCAATCACCGGCCGTGTTGCACGTTGACAAGTGGAAATTGTGTAGAACTATGATGCTGATCAGCAGGTTTTCTCTAGGATCTCCTATTTCCCCTTCCCTTGCATTCTGGCACTGCTCCATTCTCGCCTCATTTCACCCTCATTGGCTCTCAAGACATTGTTCAGAGCCACCAAATCTCTCAACTCTCAACGATCAGTTTAAATTTTTACAAAAGAAGATATTTCACAAAGTCATTCCTGTAAGGGAGTTTACTGTGTGTTATGAGGATGCAGTACCAAAACACGTATATACAGCTTCCCATTTATACATTCATATTTCTACGTACAAAAGAATTCAAGACGGTGCTTATGCTGAATGTCAATACCGCCAAATAATTTACATAGTTTGACATGCGATGATTGACAGCATTGTGAGTCAACAGCGAGAATCTGTTATTTGCAACGTTTACGTTAACAGTATACTGAACGCAACTAAACATTCAACATGATTTTTGTATGTCGTACTGGTAAACAAAACCCAATTTTGACTGGAAATTACTAAAAAAATCAATATCTTTAGATAAAGCCCAAATATTGACATTTAATTAATCTCATTTTGGAAGATACAAGGTAATATAATCTTTGTTGTACCAGAAGTTAACTTAAATTTTGTATGTTAAAGTGAAATATTTTTACATAATTTACATAGCGTATTTCGGCAGGAATTTTAAACGTTATAACAAAATATTACTGTACATATATATCTCGAACAGAGCTTTATAAAGTGGTCAGTTTACCACTAACAGTCTGTAGTCAGCCTGAAGGCTGCTGTAAGTACAGTCATTCTGCATGACCAGGTTATCCAGCAACAGACTAGGCATGCAACAACACACAAGTTACATGCATAGATTCTTAACGCAACTCTTGTTGCACAGTGGTAACCGAGATTATGTGTGTGGTTAACTGTAGCTTGTTTTTTATATACCCAAAAGAATGAAGTGCCCGAAGTGTATATTCATGACCAAGTTAACTGTTTACATCCTGGTTGTCTAGACTGTCCAAATTTCCCGATGCCTGTAAAGGCTAGTCCACAACACCTTGTACGTGGCCCGATGGTCCACGGACCCACTACGTTCGCAGACGCACGATGGCATTTAAAGCAAAGTTTTCAGAGATTCACACACTAGCGCCCAAATAAAATTAATGCAATTATTAATATATTTTCATGTTTGTAGCTTTTTTTTTTATTTGAGTTGATCCAAAATCCTAAGAAGTACTGACTCGTAAAAAAAAAACCAATTAAATGTTTTTTTTTTTGTGGATGCTAGGTTTCTAGAGTAACTTGTACCATACATCATTAATGGTTATGCCTTTGTACATGTAAGAAATTAATTTTATAAATCTTCATGACTCAATATTACTGTAATAGCTACAGCATTATTACTTTTGCTATTTGTGCAGAATAATACGTAAATAAAGCAAACAACTTGGGACATGTTTGCTGTTCCACGGGTGATAGTTGTTGAAGTTCGTGAATGAACTTCTGATGTGGGACATTGGGACCGCAAGCTGCAATGTCAGAGGGTCATACGCACCAATCAGCGATTCGGTGTCCACAGACGAGCTACTATGGGCTAGGCTTAACAATGTTGCTTTTAATCGCACATGTGGTAAGACTAGGGTGTAATTATTAAAAAATCGCAGCTTTTTTTGGACGTCAGGGAGGTATAAAAACTGTTTATTTGGCTTTTGCAAGGCTTAACTTGTTGAAATGTATTAGTGTTGTAATATGTCGTGCACCGAGTCAGAGTCTCTCCACTAGCGGGGAACAGTAAATCCCCAAAACAGTGTTTCATGTCACGCCAGCAGTTCCTTTTGTACATATCAAGCACGGAGCGCTCAAGCATCTGTGAAGCTTGTAGTTTCATGTGAAGAATCACAGGAGGGGTGCGTATACCAATGTATGATCATGCATTAGCANCTGCCAGACAAGTGTGTTAATAGGTAATTATTAAGTTTAGGGGCTTTTCTGAAAAACACAAAAAAAATTCAAAATTATGATACATTTCTACTCTTACTAATCACGTATAACACGAATATACTAGGGCCATAGCTTTATAATAAGTACAACATATGAAAAAAAAATTGCAAAATGAGCAGTATAGCCAGTTTGTTTAAGTTTCTGAACAAAACGTCCTAGACCAACAAAAGTTGCATTAATGGGTTCTGCACAGCTTACCTTGTTCATATTCAAGAGGCTGTAATGTTAACATAAGTAGAACATATTTTTAAAAAACTTTCTAAGTATGTTTGTTTAAGTCTATTAACGTCAGAGGAAATATACCAGCCCTCTACCTAGGTGAGTCAATTTACATTCTTTTGGTGTATTTTACGGTTCCTTTAAATCCCTACAATCCTACATTGTAGTTTAGTGTAAAACCCAACAATCCTAGGTTAGTTTAAAAATGTAAAATAGGTATTCACCCATCAAGGGGTTAGGTTATGTTAGGTGGGCACATATTACGAAATTAGTCTGGCGTTAATGCCCCTAGTATATTCGGGTTCTGCATCATTAGTAGAGTGGAAATATACAATTTTCCGTGAATTATTTTCATTTTTACAGAAAAGCCCCTAATAAAATTGTAATTCACAAATGTGTAGATTAAAAATAAAACTCTTACACTATCACGCCGATTTAGACAAAACTTCTAACGTCTTTTGGGCTTCTACGAGTTTATCAGCGAAATGGTCTCGCTTCCTTTTCGCCCACCAGATTCTCCACTCCTTCACCTTATAACCAAAAGCAGCTCCTGCAATAAAAGTAAGAATGACGATAGTCTTCAGGGTATAAGACTCGATTTGTATTGTCATTGCTGCTGCATAAACTTTCTCGAGTCAATAAATAACTTTATTCTTCTTTACGTGCGCATGTAACGTCATCCAAACAGTTTCACCACTTATAGTTCCAAAACTTTTTTTTTAATTAAATCTAATTCGGGCGCAAAATGCATCTGGCTAATGTCAACACCTATACAGCCGGAAATGTAATAAACTTCGGTAATTATATAGAATAGCGGCTTTTTTGCCGGAGACTTAAGTAGACCCATAAAATTTTCATAAATAGGTTTTAGCCTATTGACGAGGGCGTAATGATAAAATATGTATTACGTAGTAAATAAAATAGATAAAATACGAGTAGTTCAGCCGCCATGTAATGTTCTAGTAACAAGAAAGAATACAATTTGGCCGCCACCTGTCGGCTGTTGATGTGTAGACGTTACCGTAGTTTAGTTGCCCGGTTTATGGCATACTGTGCGGTTTGCGGTGATTAACGTCCGAACCCGATCGTGTGAAGGCTTGTGATTGAAGAATGGAGTGTGTAAGTACGAGTGTTTATGTGCATGATAGTCACCTATGTGGCGGGTGTTGCCTGGATGTTTGCCAGTTTATAGAATTAACGATGTTTTGACCAGTCCTTTTTTATTTTTTAGCAGATCATGATGTGTTGTCAAGTGAGGTAATGTACGACTAATGCGCGATGGTAGTTGAATTGACCTAGGAGACACCGCCTACTTAGGCGAGTAAATTAGCATATGTCTGGTGTGTTGTATTATCTGTGGTATATTTATATCAAAGGTATTTCAATCGTATTCACATACAGAAATACAACAGTAAGGTAGGCATTTTCCACACATTTCACCACTCAATTTCTCTTAACTTCATAGCCCTCCCTGCTATCGTATTTATGGTTTGCATTGGTTTGTGTTGTGTGTGTATTTAAATATAGCAAATGTAACGTAACCTAAACTGACGTGATGTTTTGTTACATTAGGTTAGGTTACATTAAGGAAATATAACAGTAATGTACATATTTTACACACCTTTTTACCCCACAATTTCCCTGGTCTTAACAACCCTCCCCACTTTCGTGTTTGTGGTTTGTATTGATAATATGTTAATCCCCTTAGTAAATTCGTGATCTGTGTAATTAGTAGAGTGGAATTTTACCACTTTCCATGATTTATTTGTTTGTTTTCGGAAAAGCTGCTATTCTTTAAAATTACCCAAGCTCCAAAAAACTAAAAGCGTGAACGAACATCCAGCAAAATCTTCGCACCCTCCGACAAAGATCCGAAAAATTATCAACTGCAACTACAGAAGAACTTCGATGATTTCATGAATCTAGTGCTCGCTTCCAATCATGTTAACTTTAATCGGAATTTGCAGTAACTCTATAGATAGTACAGGAAATGCATTCTGCACAGTTGACAATTGAAACCTGGAAAACGACCACATTTTATATACTGCTCGTGGTGGATAAAACTTATCTCCATTTTCCTTTGAAGGTATTTGATAATAAGAAAGTGAACACTGGAAATATTTATTTTAGTGTCTTCTTCATTTGTGTACATAAGAATAATAGGTTGCATGTAAGAAACATTTTTGCATTCCTAACAGATTAACAGTCACCAAATAGAGGCATGAACACTAATCTTCATGTAAACTGTAATTTGTACATGTGTAGGGATACAAAATAAACAAAAATGTAGATTCTAAGCTGGGTATTCAAGGATGCTCGATTAAACGTAAGGGCAAATTTCCAGCAGTGTAAGTACTGTGATGTGGTCAAGCAATGGCTCGGAGAAATATTCGTCCCTAGTTGGGAAAGCCAACTTGACACGTGGTGTTACCAGAGCTGATGATGTAGGAAACATGTGCCCGGCGCCACAGCCCTGCGGTGACCTGATGAAATGAGAGTCGTTTCTATCGTTAGCCTAGGGGACCTAGTTAACACTCCATCACACATGATGGCGAGGCTGTAGGACACCTCGCACGCCTAATTAAATTACAAATGAAACACTTACAATTCTTGTAGAGTTATTTATTCCTTGCGACTCCTTAATGAGCACAACTTTAGTACAAAACGTGGCCTTAAGGACGCTGAAACGGCGAACACGTGGCTTTCTAATGTGCGATGCGATTGTGTTAAAACTCTCCGATGAGTGTAACGTTGCTCTCCCCTCGGAGCTATAACAAATAAAATAAATGTTCCGGTTCATGAAGTGAAGTCTATTGCAGTGAATGTGAGTTCAGCGAAGATGTTGGCACCGAGGGCCTTTGCGGAGCGAGAGACTTACACATCTTGATGTGTTCAAGTGCTGTATAGAACTGGAGGGAAGCATGGGCTGGCTTCCACTACCTGGGTGCAGCGATGCAAAGCGGCGAAACGATGATGCACAATATACACTAAAAAAATAATTATGAAATGGAAGTGACATTAATTAAATTAACCTAACACAACATAATTTTTCCTTATACAAAAACACAATGAAATGTTTTTTTTTTTAATTTGAATTTGCCCTATTTAAGAGCGCTTGGAACCATTTTGGTTGATTTTTCTTGCTGCCCAAAATTCCTTCATGAGTTGTGACTGTCTTTGTTTTCTTTCCTCCATGAAGGTGTAGTTGTTTTTCCTTCTGATTTCGGGTTCAAATTTTGCAGTGTCGACCAATCCTAAACATTTCCATTGTACTAGACACAGTTTTGTCAAGTGTAGAATGTCAAATGTCCCTGGCTCTGGCTGTGTCGACTGTCTTTCATGATGACAATTATGATATTAATTATATACACTCATACAATTAATAACACTGAATAAATACCCTGGTGCAATTATGAACACTGATGCAATTAATAACACTGATGCAATTAGATACCATCATTGAATACACTGATGCTATTATGAACACTGCTGCAATTATGAACACTCTCACTCATGCCCACAAGCCCGTCGGTGTGGTGTGTCTGGTGTAGTTGAAACAACTGCGACAGTCAGAGTGGGCACAAAGGAGCTCGAGAATGCGTGGTTCACATCAATTGTCATAAATATTCTATATTAACGTTGAGTCAAGTTTCCTACCATAATAATTATATACTTAGAGGAATTAGTTATGGTGTTATTTTAGAGTACTAGGTTCCAGGTTTGAATCTTGGCTAAACCATGATATTTTCACAAAATGCTTCAGAATACAGATGTGAAACGGCCTTTTATACCACCCACTCCCGGGACATATTACAACTAAATTGCATTACCAGCCATCAACATTTCGGTGCACCGTTCGCCAATTAGTGCCTGGTAAATTACTCAATAGCTGGCAGTCCAGTCAATATAAAAATTTTCGCAGTACACAGTTGCCAAACAAATGCAAGGTTAGTCCCCCTGAGCCCCACACAGCCAGTTACTGAATAGCTACGCCCACATCAAAGGAACTGCCATGCCATTTTATTTCCTTATATTACCTAGTCTGTGAAGGTGTGATGTTACGAGTTCTCGTGTACAAGTGGTTAAAGGAATAAATCCTCTTCGAGTGTGATTGTGTGTCTAATCAAACAAATTAGTGATGTGAGAAATATTTAGTCTTTCTTTCAATCTGACAATTCCAGTCATACGAGTGCACCAAAACTTAACAGACCTAAATTTCCCATGTGCTCTGCAAGAAACCACATAATCATGTTTGGTATTTAAATTAGTGCTTAATTAAGAACTCTTAGCTCTCTGAAAGATTAAGAAAACTCACTCAGAACGATTCAGTGTTTTATGTGTATATGTTTCAAGTTCTGTGGTAATGAGGTCGGTTAATTAAATTACCTCGTGGAGTGGAGCGAGTTCTCGGCAAGGACACTGCTTGCTCACGTCGCGGGAAACATCCATACTTTGTTCTGAACACTTAACTGCAATACGTTAATGTAATTTATTGGAATTTTTATTATATTTACCAACAGTCTTCCCCGTGTTCACAGCACCACTCTTGGCCTTTTTTTGTAAAGTAATGGCCACTGGAAGGCGTTGTGAGTTAGGTACGCTGAAATTTGTATTGCATATATGTAAATGTGTACACTATCGGCAATACAATTTACTTGAGTTAACCGAAACTTGTGAATTCTCATTTTTTGTGTTGTATTTCGGGCCTTGGCCCTATCGAGTATGTCATCGAAACCTCAAGGAGGCATCCTTAATTTATAAGGTATAAAGAACGTAACATTAAGGCCTGCTGTAGAGCCCGAATACACTGGCTATACATTACTTTTTCTAGTAAATTTGTACCTGATGTGTCAGGGATACAGCCACGTGGTCATTCACAACCGCTCATGTAACCATAAAGCTGAGCTGTAAGAAAACCTTGAACCTGACGATTCCAAAAACCTCTCAAGAGTCTGTTTGAACTATTTGCATCTTGAAACTGTATCCTTTTCAATTTCCCACCAATGCTGTGCATTATCTTCAAGTACTAAATCCAAATATTGTAATTTTTCACCACTACTGATCTTCCACATTGTGAAGTAAATCACAAGTCGTCGTATTAACGAATTGGGATTTTCCTAATCACTATCATGGTATTCAGGTAGCATCTCCATTAGAGTTCAAGGATGACTGGAGTGCGAGCAACATTGCAAAAATTGAGGTGACTGTGGTTTAATTTTATCCTCAGGTACATCATTACCAACGGTAGGAGGTTTTAACCTGAGTGAAGACACTGCAATCTCTAATTCATCATATCTTTGGTTTATTGACTGTTTGTGTGAATGCGTTTTTTTTAACTCATTAGCTTCTAACTTAACATGCTTGAAAATGTTTTTAAGAGCTTTAATTTCAAGACTCGCGTGATGTCTGCGAGTACCACAGTCATCTGTAACAGCGAGAAGCCTATCTGAAATTTTACTAATCACAGGATTAACTTCCTATAGCACTTCAGACACATTTGTTTTAAAAACTGACAGTTGTGACTGCAGTTCTGATTGTACAGCTTCAAACCTGGACCGTACTTCTGCTTGTCCAGTCTCAAACCTGGACTTCAGTGCTGCTTGTCTGGTCTCTAATCTGGATGCTATTCTTTGTAACATGTCCAAACCTGCCTGTATCGCGTTTGCATAACTAGTGGTGTGTGTGTATCACTAAATGACTGTGGTGGTATATAACACTGAACAATAGACATTTCTCTGAAAGCTTCTGCATTCACAACATCGCCCTCTCATATGGGAAATATTCCCATCACTACCTAACTTCTACCACCGATTTTCTGCTCGGGGTTACCAGCCAAATCATATGTGTCTTCATATTTTAATAAATGCGAAACTCCTGGTCGTCAGTCATGGTTATAACAACAGTAAGCAAGCAAGCAATATTAAAATTCCTTTGTGACTTTTAAATATTATACTTCAGGTCTTTTTTCACATTCTTCGGCCCTGCTTCGGGCACCAGGTGTACAGGAACCTGAATGTATAGGTTTGCCTGAATACTTTAAATAAGCAATACTTTATGTATCCAAATTATATTGCATAATTTAATATGTGTTTCTTAGATGTTATTAAAAACCAGAATAGTAGAATTTTGTCCAACTCGTATGTATTGTTGCACAGTTAAGAACTTCAATAAATTATTTTCCTTCGGCTAGATTTAATTCTAGTGTATTAATTTCTCAGATGTATGAGGTAAAACTGGACACAAATTGCGAAGGAATTCCTCGTTTTAAGTATTATATTTGACGTGAACCACGTGTCCACGAGCTTCTTGTGCCCACTCTAACCACCACAGTCACATCAACTGCACCAACTGCACCGAGCCGCACCAACCACATCAGGCCAAGAGTGTGTAGTGCAAGGGTGACAAGAACAGAACTTGCACCTTCCTGCCAACAAGGATTACGTAACTCAAGAGATCGTCCTACTTGTTTATTACAAGAGGTTACTCTTTTAACAAATAAGTAGGCTTTCCGAAACTGTGTTTACCCCAAAGCCACAGGTGTTGGTCGCATGGGCAATCGGTCATTACGTCGTAGCAGNAAACTGTGTTTACCCCAAAGCCACAGGTGTTGGTCGCATGGGCAATCGGTCATTACGTCGTAGCAGATAGCACTGCGACATACGACGTGACACACCACCAAGTGGCGTCGAATAGGCCGTGGCGTCGAATAGGCCTGTTGGCCGAAGTTGAAGTGCTAGAAAGCCCCATAGTGTAACCCATAGTGCGCATTATTTTTTCAAACACATCAAACAATGTCATCTCATTCACAGCTACAGTCAGGGGTGTGTTTTATTGTATTAAGAGTAATCGAGCATCGCAACCCATACCCCTTTGCCCAGGTGGACTCGTCCATCCCTTCAGGATACAGCCACCTGGCAAAGCTGTAGCCAGTGAAATAGAAACACATAACAGGAAGTGAAATATAGACACTTTTCGCAAGAGAGCATAAAAGGATTTTTAATGTTTAGTTATAATAGAGCAATTATGTTTTTAAAAGGGGTGATTGCCTTTAAAGGCTTCCATTCGTGTAACATGTAATTTAGTGCCATGACACTCCCCGTCAACTTCACAACATCAACCTTAACATACATGTGTTAATGAATGGGGGTGTCACCATTGTGTTTCATTTAATTTATACAATTTTTCACCATTGCAATAATATTTTAGTGTTCATGTCATGTTTTTCCATTCAGAGTTTGACGTCGGTTTTCGTCACTGGCGACGGAAGCCGATGTCACTCTACCCATTCACTCAGCACTCTAGCCAGAATGGCGGCGTTGGTCGCCTGCTTCATTACAATAGTCACTTAATTAACCGAATCATTTTTTTCTTTCTTTGCTGTACCGAGGGGAGAACCACCAAAGAGCTTAACCCTACCGCATATCCGCATAACACCACTCTCATTTTCCCGCAAAGGTCACCAGNAAGGTCACCGGCAGGCCATAAGTGCTGCGTCCATTTTCTTTCATTATTCATGTGTAATCAAGCACAGTGAGTAAAGAGCTTTTCAAAGTTTGCGTGATTACAAAGTTTAATGTGTGTTGATTCATTGCCCTCCAGGATATGTAGGGCACTACAACCTTTGTAGCACCACCCACAATTTTCTAGAATATTTCAGGCGTATGAGACGGCCTACAGTCTCGTCATAAGATGTAAACAGTGTAACAGTAAGTACGTGACAACATCATCTGCAAACATATGGAGGACTTCAGGGCTCCCTGGGCTGTCGACAGAACTACCCACATCACTGACTCTCCGCTGGGTTATGGCACCAGGCAATTCTACACTCAACTAGTCTTGGGTCTCCTCGACCACATCATATTAAATCTGCTTCCTAACCGACTGGCAGAGATGTCGGTTGAAAACCATATTTATATATATTAAATCACATTCAATAGGTTATCAGTTTAAAGTAAGCCATGAATTTTAAAATTAAAATTAATTTTAATTTAATGAAAAGAAACTGCAGTCTTCCAAAAAAATTAACAAACTCCCTTGCAACCTATTCATCGAAGATGGCTCACTGAATAAAAATGAATGTTCTATCACACACAATGAAAATTATCATTGAGTGTATAATGTGGTGTATAAAAAAAAAGTATGAAATTTATTTGCCAATATCGGCTTACAAAACGACTAATTTATTTGAAGTATAATACAATGAGTATCACAGATTGCGACAATTTTGCATTACAGGTCACATATTTAGGAGGCTTGTAGAGGGTTATTATGATAGTAAGGGTGCCAGCTCGGTCAAGCAGTGACTATTCTTTAGGGGTGGGCCTTGTCTGCCTGCTTAGTGAGGATGTAGGATTTCTCATACGCAGGTGAGATTGTTACTGCCATCTTACACGCCGATAGAACTTAGGGGCTCAACAATCATGCCACTAATGGGAAGTGGTGGTGAAGTGGATAAATTACTTAAAAATTACATGGCTACGAAATAAAACACCATTTGCAAAACAGTCATTTTACTTACTGCAATAATCCTCCTAGGAAGTACTTACATCGTTCCATCAGCTCTGGTGTGTTGGCAACCTAAACAGAGAAAAGGTTCGAAGAATATGAAAAGTTACGGATTTTAACGATCCCGTGCTTTTGAGATGGTGGGATGTGGGGGAGATGCTGCCTCTGGATGACGAAAGTTATATTAAGGTTCATAATAAAAAAAAATGACTATCAAAGCTATGAGGTGATTGATGCAAAAGGGGTGAAGATCCAGAAGCACACGATGCGCGCTCAAGAATGAATTGAAGAAAATGGCATAGGCACCGCCAAGACTCAGCCTAAAAGCGTTGGAGAGAAACAAAAAAATACAAAACATATTTTACAAAATAACAAGTACACTGAAACATCATGATGCTGCATTGTAAAACACTTATTAATTAGGATTGACAAACAAATAAGGTAAGGATATAAAGACGTGTTGCCAGTTAAACAAGTTAAGAAAATGTGTTGTTAATAGGTCCGGGCCTGTCCCTCCCAGTCCGTTGCCCCGATCATTAAATTAAAAACAAAATTACACTGGAATAAAGAAATTTATAAAATAATTATGCACACTTTTTTTCCTATTGTAAAGTGTTATCGGGTTGCTTGAGCTGGGCGAGTTCACTTTCACCCCAGGAGAGGTGTCGGTAGCCATGAGCCATGCTTGAATGGCTATAAAACAATGATAACTGTTTTCCAAACCATTTAGGCTGAATTTTGAAATGGTTATATGTTTAGAAATATTTCCTATATGTCAGGTCGCACTCACACTACCCGCACATGCACACATTGGGACGTAAAAGGTGTAGAATATTTTCACAACGGGGGTTGCGGGAAATGTAGAGCTGTTGTGACCCACTCGCTGCATTCATTTCACCAGTGGCATCTAAAGATGGAATTTAAAGAAGGGTTTTTTGATCGGGGGGCGGTTGTTGTAGTTTGGTGATAGTGGTGGTGATGAATTAATATGACCTCAAAAGTTGCGGCTTGAGGACATTAACATCCGGTAGTGCTTCTTACATTGTGCAGGTAGGGTGCACTCCTAACATATTGCGCCAAGGCAGGGGTCGTTGGGGTGTAACTTTTATGTTCGGGCCGACTCCCGTGAGTAGAGGGTACTCACAGCTGTGCATTAATAGCGTGACGAACGGGTTTAGCGAGGAGGGACGCAGCATGCGTCAAAACAATGTCACACTCGTTCAAATGTGAACTTTATCACCAAACATTCGGCAAATTAGCATATAAAGTTCCCGACATCCTTTTTGTTAGCCAAATATGTGATACATACAAATTCAAAATTCAGGTTTTATGGAACATAACATTACAATTTCGTTATGCCATCTCTAAATGTAATTTACGTGTATATTGCGCGGTGCTCTAGATTCGTCAAAAAGGCAGTACACAAGGGAACGTAATATTCTTGTAACACGCACCAGATAGTAACAGTTTATTACAACTGTTATTTAAAATAACCATCCCCACACCTCTTTGAAAACTAATGAATAAGTAAGGATTTTAAAAGGTCTAAACTTGAAATATTTCTAGTTCTGGCTAAACGGTCATTCGTTGAATAGTAAATACGAGTAGTGCTATGTTTTGATTTTGTGGTTATGTGCAGTGGATAGTTTAATGGCATAGTGTTTTTTGATAATAATGCAAGGACAAGTTGGAGTGTCATGGGGCTTGATGAAAGATGTTATCGACCTGAAAAGAAGATACGATCTTTTCGGTGGCCATACTTATCGGGCATTTATTGATGCGTGGCACGAAGAGAAAATGCCATACATTATTTGGTAATTAAAACTTAGCGATCGGATTTTGTTCCCGGCCGGTCTTTATTTGGTGTGAAGTTCACTTGTCTGCGAGGCCGAGACAGTGACGTCTTGTAAAAACACACCTCGATCAGTGTTTGAATTCACTGCCGTGTACCCTCATTCACTTGCTTTTAAACTGAAGTCACAATACCCCGACGAGCACGATAAGACCGACACGACGTCAGAGCTCGACGGAATTACACTTTATATTTTATTCAGTGTTCATAATTCCCCGAATAAATCTGCCCGACATGTGTGTTAGGCCGTGTACGAATTCAGGTAAATACTTGTGTACTTGCATCCTTCCCGTACTTTACCTGCCTAACTTGATGAATTCGGACAGGAAGTCTTGTTGGCTTTATTAAAAGTTATTAGCCAGCTAATCACCTGTAATGAATGCGTATTCCTACAAATAACTTTATTATTGCTGAAAGTTATAGGGTTAAATAAAGGAGGTAAGTTTAGGGGCTTTTCTGTAAACATGAAAATAATTCACGGAAAATGGTATATTTCCACTCTACGAATGATGCAGAACAAGAATATACTAGGGGCATTAACGTCAGACTAATTTCATAATATGTGCCCACCTAACAGAACCTAACCCCACAATGGGTGAATACCTATTTTACATTTTTAAACTAACCTAGGATTGTTGGGTTTTACATTAAACTACAAATGTAGGATTATAGGGATTTAAAGGAACCGTAAAATACACCAAAAGAATGTAAATTGACTCACCTAGGTAGGGGGTTGGTATATTTCCTCCGACGTTAATAGACTTAAACAAACATACTTAGCAAGTTTTTTTTAAATATGTTCTACTTGTGTTAACATTACGCCCTCTTGAATATGAACAAGGTAGGCTGTGCAGAAATCATTAATGCAACATTCATTGGTCTAGGACGTTTCGTTCAGAAACTTAAACAAACTGGCTGTACTGCTCATTTTGCAATTTTTTTTAAATATGTCGTACTTATTTTAAAGCTATGGCCCTAGTATATTCGTGTTTTNTTTTTAATATGTTGTACTTATTATAAAGCTACGCCCCTAGTATATTCGTGTTTTATGTGATTAGTAGAGTAGAAATATATCATAATTTTGAATTTTTTTTGTGTTTTTCAGAAAAGCCCCTAAACTTAATAATTACGATATGTGAATTTAAAAAAAGAGGGGGGGGGGTGGATATGCTAATGCATGATCATACATTGGTATACGCACCCCTCCTGTGATTCTTCACATGAAACTACAAGCTTCACAGATGCTTGAGCGCTCCGTGCTTGATATGTACAAAAGGAACTGCTGGCGTGACATGAAACACTGTTTTGGGGATTTACTGTTCCCCGCTAGTGGAGAGACTCTGACTCGGTGCACGACATATTACAACACTAATACATTTCAACAAGTTAAGCCTTGCAAAAGCCAAATAAACAGTTTTTATACCTCCCTGACGTCCAAAAAAAGCTGCGATTTTTTAATAATTACACCCTAGTCTTAGCACATGTGCGATTAAAAGCAATATTGTTAAGCCTAGCCCATAGTAGCTCGTCCGTGGACACCGAATCGCTGATTGGTGCGTATGACCCTCTGACATTGCAGCTTGCGGTCCCAATGTCCCACATCAGAAGTTCATTCACGAACTTCAACTATCACCCGTGGAACAGCAAACATGTCCCAAGTTGTTTGCTTTATTTCGTTTGAGACATTAATAATCTGTAAACGACTGTGGCGCTGGTCTGTACTTGTATATTTAATTGTGAAGGTTCGTACTCTGCATACTGGAACTTCGTCTGTGAACTGTCTCACTAAATGTTAAATAAACATATATAACAACTACTTGGAACTTATTTTTTAATTAATTGGCGTCAATTGTACTGAGTCTTGTGTCCCACCTTTGAGCAAGCCGTGGCAACGTAACATTCAGTAGTGTAAACTGCCCGAACGTTACAACGTTTGACTAATTTCGTAATATGTGCCCACGTAACCTAACAGAACCTAACCCCATTATGAGTGAATCACTATTTTACATTTTTACACTAACCTAGGATGTTTGGGTTTTAAACTAACCTAGGTTTTTTTGGTTTTAAACTAACCTAGGATTGTAGGGTTTTACACTAACCTACAAATTTAGGATTTTACGGATTTAAAGGAACCGTAAAACACACCAAAAGAATATCAATTAACTCACCTATGTAGGCGGCTGGTATAATTCCTGTGTCAACGGCCAATTCAACCCTACCTCACTCGACGAAACACCATGTTCCACTATTACGTCACATACGCGAATATTACGCACTGAAGCACTCGTTTTTGCTTTGTCCGTTTTAAATCCACCGGATTGGGACGTAACGACTCATCACGGCAAAGACGCAATGGCTACTATTGTTCAAAACGTTCCGTTAACAACGCGTCATGGTGGCAAAACAATGCCCAGGAGGTAATACGGTGATGGCAGGAATCATGGCGCCCGCAGTAAATAAAGCAGCGGATTACTGCTATTTTAAACTATTTTATTTGATACGTTCTACTTATTTTAACATGACCCCCTTCTAAATATAAACAAGGTAAGCTATGCAGAACCCATTAATGCTGCTCTTGTTGGTCTAGAACGTTTTGTTCAGAAAAGCCCCTAAACTGCATAATTACAAAATAAAATAATTACTTCATATATTAATAGTAACCTACAAAGAGCTTCTCAAAATGGTAGCACATACACAAGTATACGAGAAGTATACATTTGTCACGTACTTGTATACTTCACTTGCAATTCAGACACGTTCGGAGAGCACTTGTGATTTCACTTCCGGGGACAGGTACGCACAAGTATGCATTTCAGGCGAATTCGTACACAAAGTAGTTGGCTGTTGGAAAATTCTAAAACTGCAAGTTACCCTTGTAATATTCAATATATTTACTTCTTAAAACTCACAATAAAGTGAATGATTATTTTGCTTTAGATAATATTTTAATTTATCCAATAGGAAAAAATATTTAAAAACAAACCGAAATGTTATTTTACCGCCAAGTTAGTTTATTATTTACTACAGTAGGGAAATGTCCACAAAATTTTGTTTTATAAAGTTCTATATTAATTTTTTGTCCGCTTCGACGAGCTAGACACGGCGTACAAGTAGAAACAGAACGTACTTGTGTCAGGTTGACGTCACAGTGACCTTGCTTTTCATTGACTGCTACTGAAATTTCGTTGTGTCGGGTTCGTTGGGGTATTGTGACTCCAGCTTTAGTCCTTTCCTCAATTGGCCCAGAGAGTGCTCTCTTGTGGTCTCGCAACCATGTCAATATAACGCAAGAGAGAACGCTAGTCTCTGGTGGTCTCAATTCGTCGGAGAGCGTGAAAAAGCGAGAGAACAGAGAAAGCACAAAGTTGTATACTCACTGGCGCTTTCTCGCACACACTGACCACTTGCCATATTTGTTTACGTTATTTCCATGTTAGAATGAGGTTATAGTAGATTTCTAGGACAAAACCGCGTCGCAACTGTAAGTGAATAATTTCAACTATTTAGGTCAACGAAATAACTTATGTAACACATATTTATAAAAATATAAATAAGGATTTCTGACAAAGTCTTGTATTTTTTGTCACTTTGCTGCAACATGATGGTAATATATAAAACAAAAATAATAGTATTTTGTGTATTCTGGTAGTGCTATAATAATTTGTTAATTATTTTGAACAATTATAAATTATTTACAATAGCTATGATCTCGGTTTTAGCTTAACATGATTTCCTGCCTTTTGACATCCGCTGTCTGCGTGACCTCCGAGAGAAACGAGATAGTGGTTGTCTCAATGCCACACAGCGAGAGCGTGAGAGAGTGCAAAGTTATGTACGTGTGTACATGCATCCTTGCATAATTTAATTAACCCTTTGCACCATTGAACTCAATGAATTCAGACAGGCAGTTTTGTTGGCAGCAGTTATTAGCCAACTAACCACTTTTAATGAACATGTATTTTACGAATAACTTAATAATTGAAGAAAGTTACATGAGTAAATCAAAGATCATTTCAATTTGATTTATGTAACATTTATTGTTTTGCTGATTGTACGTGAGGTTCCAATTTTGATTGCTTGTTTTACCTTAGCTTTTGTAGGTTATGAACATAGGCCTTTTGCAAATTTATTGTTTCAACCTTTTTTTTAAGGCAAACCTTGCAATTATTATTAACTCAGTTCAAATTCTAGGCCTACGAAGTAATAATGTTGCCCTATTAATCGTTAAATGCAGAGAAAGCTTAACTAAGTCTAGAATTACACCAAAGGGACAGCACACCGTATTCGTGTGCACTCAGTTTAATAATATTCTGCATAAGAACTATTTCTTACTAGACGTTACAAACACACATATTTTCTCACTGTTTTTATTTATGTTAGTTACAATTGAAATTATAAAATTTATAAATAAAATATAAGTAAAAGTTTAATTGAATCATAAATAAGTTAACTTACTCTTATATTAATACCAAACACGTTGTACATGGGGTGATTTTTCCAAGATTTGATTCAAAAGGTGTGGAGAAATAGCGAATAAACTATAGAGGCCTCAAAATGTACGAGTTCTAATGCTGACTCTTATTCACTCACGGCTTGCCTTATTGGCTGTTAGGTGCGAGGCACTCAACTTTCTTGCAGCCTTTCCATCTGCAACGTTAAGCAGCGACCCTATATTTTATGGCACGCTAATAAAGACAAAATTATAATGTGTGTGTAAAGACAGCTCTAAAGTTTCTGTACAGAAAACCGATACTAAAAACACCTTTTTTTAAGCATTTTCACCTAAAAAAAAAAATTGTCCTTGGAGTTGAACTGAGAACTCTGAAACTAGTCTTTGGGCACAAAACATTTCTTGAATGCTTTTCATGTTTAAACACCACTACAAATATATCACGTGTTTTCCACCGAACGTCTGCAACACCCTTTATGCACCCGCTAGGCGGAGCTCCTAACATCTCCCAACTCGTGTCTTTTCTTTTTTTTTATTAATGTAATCCAGTGTTTCAGATGTGTATATACCCACCTTGTGTAACTTTCTGGCTCAAGCCTAAAATCGCCTAAATTTACTGATGACAAAAAAAAATCGTGAAAGGCAGCGCGACAAATTACAGTTCTACAACCTGATGAAATAAGAATTTTTGTTTCACACAAAAACTGATTTATGCAAATGTTTTGCAGGGTTGGCAATATTAATTTTTTAAATACGAAAACAGTTTCTTTTTGAGATAGAAAAAGTTATCTTGCCGTAGTACAAGTTTCTGCTGGGAATTGTATCTGTGGAACATTTCACAGGAGGTGATTAGAGGATATTGCAATGGTACAAGTGATATGACTGTTAGATTTATTAACCAACTTATCTTTCGGTCAAATATAAAGAAAATCTCTGATGTAAGATTTTTAGATTGGGAGTTGCCGCCTCATTTTTGTAAGCAGCTCTGGCGTCGGCAATGAAATCCTATTCACTGTCTTGGAACACTTGGAAGACGCAAGATAGAAATCTGAATCGGCCAAACAGTGATAAATTGCATAGTACGGCTACTCTGTAGCAACCAGTTGTTCAGGTCTTTGTAATTTTTTACCACAATGTGTTAATCTGCTCTTCTGCAACCCTGCTGTGCTTTTTCTTCCACTACTGTGTTTTGTTGCACAGTAATGTTAGGGTTGCCAGATTTTCAAACTGAAAATAAGGGAGATTTATGAAGTGACTGCCAAAATCGTCCCATGAAGGCTTTATTGACTTTTTTTCTTTAGGATGTCTTATACGCACGTGTGTGTGTACTGTACATATATACATACAGAGTAATTTTTAATTAATCTTACAGCTTTATTAATTAATACAAAAATCACTTGTTTTGTGTTCACTAGAAATTTGACGTATTGAAAAAAATAGAAGAAAGATTGGAATGCTAGCAAACTGTACAGTACGTTGCAACATCTAATCTAAAATGTTTTTTCCCCACGAGAGCTTGAAGGTTGCCAAAGATAGAAAGAACTGATAATAAATACGCTGGGAAAAACAGTTTTACATAACATTTACCAATAAAATTAATAATAAATATAAATAATAAAATAAAACTTTTTGGAATATGGAAGAAAACTTAAATCAAATATGTGAGATGGGAGACTAGAGAAAATTTTGGTGAAACAAGGGATAACACACGAAACACGGCAGACCTGGCAACCCTAAGTAACGTGCTTTGAATTCTGTAGGTCCCAGGTTTGATGCCAGCCAGCCAGACGACGGATGGTTCTTTGATCTCACTTCAGCAAATGTTGGTTCTCCCAAGTGTTGTGTTAGTTAAGAGGAGCTTACCTCACGAGACTTATATGAATGTAAACAGTAGGTAACTTTTGTATGTGCTACATTAGTTAAGAAAAACATGTAAAAAAAAAGTCTCACATGGTAAACACTAGGTAATTTCTGTACTTGGTCTTGAAATGGATAAAAGTGGCTAAACTGTTTGCGTGTGTGTTGCAGCGGGTTGCAGTCGCTAGCGGAAACTGTGGAGTTCACGGAGGAGACGTACCACGTGGCGAGGGCCTACCTGAGCTCCGCTGCCACATACAGGGAGAATGTCTTTGGGATGTACTTGCTGAACGCCTTCTACAACTGCCAACATTTGAAGTGTGTGTCCAGCATTAATATTCTTGTAACTGTTTAGTTTGTAGTTTCGGCTGTGTACCGTATTCACCTGTTGGCGACCCCCAAAATTTTAGTTTGCTCTGCAGGAAGAATTTATTCATCCACAATTTATTTGGTGATGTAATTTGGCATGATTATTTAATTTTGATATTTGAGGGTGCTGCCTAAAAAGGCTGCAGCCACGGAGTTTAAATGGTGAACCAATGTTAAAGAAATTCCTCTTGATGCATAAATTGTAAAGGTATGTTCTGCTTACGGTAAACTGAGCACGTATGAAAGCCGTGCTTAGGATCTACTTGTATGCTCAGTGTGTATTCTTCCAACATATGTAAAATTAACATTTCCATTGGCCTGATCACTTTATTCATGCATTGGTCAAGTGAAACTGTGAAATGATTAAAAATGTATATATTTTATAAATTTGCTAATTCGTATACTTGTGTGCATTAAACATACAGAAAGCAAAAAATTATTTTCAGTATTCGCGAATGTTTACCCAACAATTTTTATTCAACATTAAGACATGGAGCTACTTTCACTCCGTTGTTACCAACTTTACTGGCCGCATGCCAGTCAGTGTGTCCATTAAAATGTGTGCAGGTAGGGGCAGTGACATTTTTCAAAGGTTGATTTCAAAATGCTCAAATAACAGTGAACAACCTATAATTGTTCCAAACAAAGTAAGAAGTTACTGATATAACTAATAAGAATACTTTCCTGTTCATGAGTGCAAATTATTTATGATGAAGATCTTTAAAGCTCAGATGGTAGGCAGGCCTTAACGTCTTGTTGAAAGCAATGTCATTGGAGGTAAAACCAAAAACATATGCAACAGTAGTGAGACAGTTACAAATACACACATGCCTTACCTGGGACTCGAACCCAGAAAACCTCCTACAATTATTTAACATGGAATCAACTGCATTACGGAGGGTGAATTCGGATTATCAACTTCGAATTTAATCAGTCTTATGTTTTGATTGATAGGGTTTACTAACCTGACATATTCACAGGGCAAGTATCTTAGACACTTGAAACGCATACTTACCGTAGCGCTACTTGTATGAAGAATTTGGTGGATTAGTCCCCAAGATAATGGCATAAAAACTTGCGAAGTCCCCTCCGGTTGTGGCACTCCACTCACGCCCTGGTATCACTGCTATTGCCTATCATCGTAATCTCTATTGTCTAGGTGGGTTATGCCTCGGCCAGCTCTAAAGACCTGTACCTACAAAATGAATTATTTGTGTATTTGCAATAGCATGTATTGCAAGAAATATTGATAGGCTGATAAAATGTTGGCCCTGTTTGCATGGCCTTGTTTCAGTGTAATTTAATTCAACTTCACTGATAGCATTTTTTTTTTCTGTCCGCGCTGGAAAAATATGGTATTGGAAAGTTTCAGTCCGGAATATAGGTCAGGGAATTCCAAAATGGAATTTCAGTGGACACCCTGCATCAGTAATGTTCTCGATTTCATCAAAATACTGATTACACACACAAACATATATATATATATTTCTTTAGTTATAATTTATAAGCCAAAAGCGTCCCTCCACGGCAGTCGGCTGGGAGCAAAAGGAAGGGCGGGAGCCCCCCTCGCTACCTGGACCACACATCTGCCACCGGAAATGGTTAGCCACCCCCTTATAGTTTTTAACAGTTTTTCGTTACATGACAGAATCTTATACTTGCACTTAATATTATCTGAAAAGTAATGTGGTATTACAACAGCCAATGAAATTATGGTAAAAATTATATGTTACAACAAGTACTTAAAATTAACATCATCAATTAAGGTTCCTGCCATATATAAAATATACCTACGACAGTGTACGGTCAACACACACTTTATTTTCTTATTTGATGTTATCTTACAAAATTGCCTCAAAAATGGTTCTGTCTGTATACAATACTTCTATATACTGTCAGCATAACAATTTTGGTTTATTTTAATAAAATTGTTGTATAGGTATGACAAACTTATCAAAATATTTATACAATTGCAATTTTGAAAAACAGTGTCTGGTCTCACTTAAATCATGTAGGTTTACATGGCCTTCTGTTGCACAAAGGGTGTGCAAAATTTTGTGGAAATTAGTTGAATTATTTTGCAAAAAGGCCAGCAAAAGAGGACCTCTGAATGCATAATTGATACTTCGAATGAATGCTGTTGATGTACAAAATTTGGTTGAATTTTGTTTTAATTGTGTAATAGTTACCGTACATCATACTAACCTAAATGATTTATATTAACGCCATTAAAAAAAGGTGTGCCACACCTAAGCCATGTTAGTTTACATACCCTACTGTAGATCTACTAGCATGTAAAATTTGGTGGGAATCGGTTGATTGGTCCTCGAGATATTGCATAAAACCTTTATTTTTTTCATGTGACGATCATAAACAGAGGACAAAAAGGTTACGTGTTAGCACATTTCACGATTGTCATAGATACAGTATACAATGTTAAGTTAAAATTGGTTACATAGTTTCATAGATATAGCACAATAAGGTAAGTGTTGTTAAAGCTGTCATTCTGAAAATAAGTGTCTGGCACACTTAAAACAAACAAATTAATATGGCTTTCCACAGTACAACTTTTCACTGAATTTGGTGGTAATTGGTTGATTATTTCCCTGGATATGACATAAAAACATTATTTATTCATGTGGTGCTATCTTACAAAATGGCAGAGAAATAAGGCTCTGTGTATACAAATTGGTTGATTATAATAGATACTGCCAGCATACAAAGTTCAGTTGTAATTTCATAGATGTATCATACTAAAGTAAAATGTTTGACTGCCATTTTGAAATTAAGTGTCTGGCCTATTCTCAAAATATCAGTTTACATGACCAGCCTTTGTGCTTCTTGCTTGCCACATTTTTGTGGGAATCTGTTTTTTTTTTTCTTCAAAGATATGACATAAAAATATTAATTTGTCATGGGATGCTATCTTATAAAATGGTGGACAAAAGATGTTTTTTGTGTGGACACATTTGATTGTTGATTTATACATTGTCAGTATACAAAGTTAAGTTGGAATTAATGGCTTTGACAATAATAGCATACTAGGATAAAATTGCTAAATGGCCACCATTTTTAAAATGTAACTGGTCTAATTAAAATGTACTAGTTTACATCACCTGCCACAGTACTACCTGTTTGCCAAATTTCGTACGAATCGGTTAATTGTTTCCCGGGATATAACATAAAAACTATATTTATTCGTGTGATGCCTTCTTAAAAAATGCCAGACAAAAGTAGTTTTGTACATGCTTTTAATAGATACTTTCAGCATACAAAATTTGGCTGAACGGTATGGTAGATTACCAAATAAACCTAACATATTTTTATGTCAGCCCTTTTGATAATAAGTACCTAGGTACTCAATTTTAATTATATATGTTTACATGGCTTACCATAGTATTACTTGCAAAATTTGGCAGGTACTGGTTGAAGAGTTTTAGATATATTGTCAAGGCTTTATTTTTTCCATTTTCAAAATGGCGAACCAACAATATTTATTTCTTCAATGCTTACATGATGCACTGCGAACCTACTAAATTTGGTTTAAATTGATTTTAGTGGTTCCTAAAGATATGACATATCATAAATTTTTATGTCCGCCATTTTGAAAGTAGACGCCCGGCTTGGTTGAATACTGTAAACGTTAGATGTCCCTTCAACGTACTGTATGTGTACCAAATTTAATGAAATTCAGTTGAGGTGTTCAACATTTTTAGGGGACGCCTGCACAGAATCACACACAGACACAGGAAAGTGATCTCGTAAGTCTTTCTTTCCACTTAGGAAAGTACCAAAATCTAAAAATATTCAAAGCAACTTTCTATTATTTTTTTTTTTTGTAAAATGCCAATTTTAAAATAAAATTTTAGAAAAAAAAATATTAAACAAAAATGTGCATGATTTCTTAATGTACCAGTATTCCTAAGAAAAGTCATGTAAAAAAGTTGTGTATGAAATTGATGCATCGAAAAGTAATTTCTTTAGCATTGATTCCACTTTAAACTCTGTGGCTGTAGACTCGGTTGACAGCGCCCAATAAATAAATATTGATGCCCTGCTACAATGAGTCGATTGTCTGCAGTGCAGTGCTGGTGCTATTCTGAAATTGAGTTTGCCCACGTGACCGTGACATCAGTGTTGGCGTGCGGTGCCCTACTGCTTCAACTTTGACCTCGGGTCGGCAGCAGACCAGCACTCTGCTTGGGGCCGGCCAAGGTATGAGCGTCGCAAGTTGTGAGCAAATGAAACGTGGATTCGTAAAGCGCAGGTGCATTTTAAGCGCAGGAAAACCATAAGCATTTCAGATCATAAACAAATGTATATTAATTATCGAAATGATTACACCACCGTTTATGCAATAAATATTTTTTTTTGTGGCCTAAGCCTATTTTGACGCTGAGTTGCAAAAAATTTGTAAAATATAAAAAAAACTCTGTGCTTGTTTTGCCACCTATTTAGGACCACAGGAACTAAGTTCACTAGCTAATGCAGTAACAAGACGTTCGTGCCGGTAACGTTGTAAGTTAAAGATACATCTGGAAAATAAACAAACTGTATGTGCACAACGCTCTTGAAATGCCCAATAATTGTGGAGCAACATTAATGATATAAACATTCCTATATGGACCATTCTACACTGATGAATGTGTATGAAACTAACACGAAAGACATTTTGATTTGGAAGTTACTTATACTCGAGAATTGCATACTAATCAAAAGTGCACACATTTTACAATGAAAAACTGTGGATCATTCCTGGTTTCCAGCGAAAATTCAAATTATTGAGTTATGCTACGGTTTTTGTAGAACAGGCCTAACTCAGTTACTCCAAAAACAGTTGCAATTTGCTTAAAGGTACGACTGTCATATTTACTTTCAGCCATTTTGTGAAAACAAAAGGAAATACATAATTGTCACTGTGATAATACGAATGCAGAACTAATTTTTTTGGGGCTTATCTGTACTATAGGAAAGAAGTTAAGGTTATGATCACACTGCAGGAGTGGAATGATCTTCTTGAACTACAGAAGAAGTATGTTGAAAATGGCGATGACAAGGCTGCATTCTTGTTTTGCCTTATGAGGATCAATAATGCTTTTGTCGCATCAGCTTCCACACGCTCGGTAGGTATCCGACCACTGCAAGCTGACAATTTTGCACTTGTAGAGTTGGCAGTATGCTTTGATTCTCTTCAAAGTTTTGTGGATTTTCAGCTCTTTGTTTTCCTTGAACAGAGTTTTCTAATTTCCAGAGATGCCTGGCCCCACTTAGGTGGCAATCTGGCTCAGAAAAGGTTTTCATGCCTTTAAACCAGTTAACACCATTTTAGATGCCCCAAACGAAGTTGCACAGTGGTTAAACCTTGGTGTTGCATTCAGGAGGACCTGGGTTCGAATCCCAGTCATGCCCATCCTGATTTCTGTTTTCCTGAAATCACAGCAGACAACTGCTGGGGTGGTTCCTTCCTACAGGCTGTGGCCAGTTTCTGGCTTGTTCTTGCTTCTCTGAGCAAATTGCTCCATCCCTAATGACCTCGCTGTCATCGTTTTGGGAAATTTGTAGTAAACAATATTGAACGCCTCGGTCACATCCCACCATAAGGAAGCATGACGATGGCAATGGGAAATAACGTAAACACGCTTTGTGTGTGTTCCGTTTCTTCAGAATTTTTAGAGGTGGCTAAAGGGTTTTGGTACGTCAATCTGTTCAAAAACGATAAAGCATTGTCGCTATAGTTTAAAACACTAGAGAAACAAATTACGTAAACACATGACAATTTACAGTGATTTTTGCTGTCTTTTGACACTTTTCAACTACCAAATGTATGTATCAATAACCAAATTTACGAATGGGTTACCAAATAATGACTTTAATTTCTATCCTGAAAAAAAAATATTTGCATTGAAATATTGTCACATTGCTATTTTTTGGTTGTAAACTAATTTTTTTTGTTACAGTTTTTTTCTTTAGTTACTTTTTATTATTACATCTTCTATTTACAACATAGTTTTTTAACTTCAGATATGTTCTTTTGAATGTTTGATGAAATGGCAAGTTAAGTTGAAGTTACTTTTGGCTCGTTTTACAGCATGCGGTAGTATATTATGTAAAATAAATGCATGTATGTGGCACAACATTTGCTCACAAAGTTGGCAGAAACTGTTATCTAGCAAAACCCTGTGGACTTATATTAATGTATTTGGCGTTAATTTGTCTCCCACCCAACAAAGAGCCTAAAAGAAATTTATAATAACTAACCAGGAAAACTTCTTGAAGTGGTGAAATAATTATTCATGTGTTCGTAGACAAGATGGACAATTTTTCAAGTTCATGCAGAAAAACTTAATGGACTGATCTTTGTAAACTTGTTTTACTGTACGTGAAGTGGAGAAGTTTGGACAACTCTTAACAACGAGGTCTTGAAAGCAGATGATGGTGAAGCGAGGCATCTGTGGAGCAGAGCTGGAATGCAAGGCCCTTGGAAACAGGAAATCCTCGAGAAAACCAGCCGACTAGCAGCATCATCCGGTATGATTCCCACGTGCATAAATCTGGGAGTGATCTTACTAGGAATTGAATGTAGTTCACCTTGGTGGAGGCTAACGCACTAGCAGCTATGCCAACCACTGCCTAATTTTACTGCATGTTTTTTGGTGCTATGCAAACAGTAATGGAAAGTATGTGCAACGTGATTCTGTTTGTATAGTTTCCTTTCAGCCAATTTGTAAGTATTTCTGTTATGTTTTAGTCTAAAGAAAAGTGACTTTTTTCATTGGTAGTGGTAGCTATTGCTTAAATTATCTTTTTCTTAAGTACTGTCATATTTTAACAGTGTGTATAAATTAGTCAACAAACACTTGTGCACAAATAGGTTATTATGTTATATTTTCTGTTATGTAGACGGGCAAAAATATTTGATTTGAAATCCTTTACAAAAACATTAATGAAGTACCTAATTTTTTTGGATTTTCGCAAGTGGGAATTGTGCTTAATGATTCCGCTGGTCATCTTGGAGATCTCCCGTTTCCCCCGCCCTTGCACTCCGACGCTGCTCTTAACTCATTTCATCTTCATCGGCTCTGAAGACCTTCTTGTTAAGAGCAACCCAAGTCTCTCAACTCGACTACCTAGTTTTTAAAATTGTTCACGAATTCGAGTACCAGAATGAAATAGTTTAATATTTAAAATTTTAATTTGTATCACCTATTTTTTTGAAGATATCATTCTTTTTGCTTCCAAACATTGTTTTACTGTCATAACCATTCTTTATACGATGCTGTTTTACATATATTTTCAAAGCATGGACTGGAGAAGAACTTCAGGAAATATTTCAACGTCGCGAAAAGCTACTACAAGTATTCGTCTTTCAACTACAAAAACTCACAAGAGCTATTGGAAAGTGACCTGATATCCGAACTCGATAAGCTGCGATGTGAAGCTGTGGCAGTGAGAGAGAGAATAAGTAATCCCTGGTCCTCAGGTTAGCAGCAGCATCTGTTCTTTGCGCTTCCATGATTCTTGTCTTGTACACCACATGAAGCTTAACGGTTTGATGTGATTCACATTATACAGTCTATTCTCGTTTCTAAGACCTGTGAAATAGTGACCCTCTCGAAATAACAACCACTATACTTTGGTGAACCATGAAAAAAATTTAGTTGGAAAGGTTTTTCCAATATGACCATGAAAGGTGTTAGAATCGAGAGTTTACTGTAGTAGCTTGCAATGCATGTTGTGTTGTAACTAAAAATGGTGTCGATCAATCGAGGTCCAGAAATTTCGAGAATTAATTTGAGAGGAAGTTGAGTGTCAAGAACGCGAGTACATTTGATTTTCTGCTTCTATTGCACCATTGATATAAATGTCTTGGACGAGTTAGAAACGAACCTGCAGGGTAACCAAGGACCGAATACTGTGCTACCTGGCCTGTGGTTTAGTTGGAGTGTGAACCAACTAACAAATAACCGAGGCTTGTGTACACAGAAGGGTTTGCAGTCTAGCTTGTCGCCGACTGAAACCACGAAATTTCTGGGTCTCTACATGTATCCTTGATGACTTGCAAAGTGCTAGCAGAACTGACAGAATCACATGGTGTAACTATTACCAACAAAGATGTACTTTTAAATTTTTCTTTATTTACTCAATGATATTAATTTTGAGTTACATGTCTGTGTATAATTTGGGAAATCAAAAGTTTTGGTTAACACAATTTTGTTTCAAACTTGTGTGTGTAGGATTTGTGTTTCGAATTACTTTTGTTGAAACTTCAATGTGTATAAGTGTCAGTATGTATATCAGTTTTCAACAATTCACCGCTGGTTACGGTTTCAATGTGGCAAACAATAATAGTTTCTATTTATTTTTTAGTATTTTCAGAAGAGTTGAAAGACATCAAAAGTGCGCTGCAAGAAGTGGTTTACGACACAAAACTTTGTGATGTGCGTGCACAGTACAGCATTCAGAGCGCTCGGCAGTCTGGCGAGAGCAGCGAGGGTGAAGAAGTTAAGGACATTGGTAAGTGCGAGATTATGGTTTTCGCCTCTGTGTTAATAACCTTTCATTGTGTCCGTGTCTTACAAGTTGAAAAGTGTTTTTTTATCACTGCAATGATTTAGTATTGAAATTCCACAGTTCTGCTTAGGAATGATGTTGAACTAACGTAAATAACTTGAAAAGACCCAGTTCTTTTTGCAAACGATGGATTTAATATACTAAGGTCCGAGGGATTTCTAACATGGCACCTCTGTCATGCCTCTTTTTATTTTCATATCCTGGTGGTTATGAGATTTTAAATGAAATTACATGCACAGCTAGTGAAGTACATTTATCTGAACTCCAAGACTACGGGTCTATTGCGTAGGAAAAACAAAACACGTAATGTGTCGTATAGACTACTGTAAATGGCGAAAGTAGTCACAATATAGGGTTCCACCTGCCTGGTGCTCGAACTGCGTTACAGTAAGTTTGAAATCCTGGTTTTTTGATGAAACCATTAAATGTGCCCTCAGTATGTTTACCAACGAAAAGACATCATACCTCAGATGAGGGCGGAATGGTACTTTAAATATACCGCGCATACTGTATCTTAAAACGTACTAGCCGGACACGAGTCAAGCTACAGTAGGAGCCTGCATTGAACTTGTCTACAGACTTTTCATCAGTAAAATGATAATGTCACCGCTGAAAGTCCCATAGGTACACACAGTTCAACTAGAATAATGCACGCCAGTTCAGAGCCGTGCTCTTGTAAGGCGCGCCAGTGTAACCCTTATATTATAGCTCCCCACTTCTCTGCTAAAAAAGGAGAAACAATGCAGGCAGAGGGGCCCATAATACAAATGTTACTCACCGAGATGCAAGATGTTTCACTTAATGGACTATATGAAGCTCCTGAGTGTTACACTAAATATATATGACAAACTATAAAAATAATTTGCTATGTAAATGTTTTTCAGTGATGGGAGTATTCCACATTTTGCCAAAACCAATTGTAATATTCTTGTTTCAGTTCTTGATTCTGGACTCGATTCTCACTAGTCAGACTTCGGTCTTACAAGGCCTCGTGATTTGTGAGAATAGTCTCGTAAATTTGCTGCCCTTGTAAAATTGTAAAAGTTTTTATGCAAAAATTTTTAATTTCTTAATTTTTCATATTGAATGCTGAGCTGACTTTATCAAACACAGTTAAGTATTCACTATACTGCGTTCATTCTTATTTGCAAGGTGTGTACTGTGTAGGATCAATGTGTTACAGGCGGTTCACAATAAAGCGAGCACTCTTGAAATCAACCTATCAAAAAAATCACTGCCCGTAACAGTGTATACTTTAACGTAAGCAATGACCGTGATACTCGCAGTTAAGTTGATGGCAAACTACGAGAAGTACTTCCATGTTTTAACGTCTTACTGGTTGTAACGTTAAAAATTATCATCACCTGCAATTCGGTTTCTTTTTGCTATATGCAAATAAGAGTAAAATGTGGCGTGACTAACACTTACAGTAAAACTCTCTTAAGACGTTTTTAAGGGAGTGAAAAAATAATGCTTATTAACCAGGAAAACTTCTTAAAAGGGTCAAATTGCACATGTGCGTATTAACAAGGTGCAGAATTATTCAACTTATTAAGCAGGAAAACTTTTTAAGTGCGAACTTCTTAACAGGGTTTTACTGTATATGTTTCTAACACTTCCACATCATCACCTGACTGATGCAACGTTTAAGTTAGCTGGTTCATTGTTTTGTTTTGGTATTTTTCCCCGGTCAGTCCTTGTGTGCCAACAAAACAGCTGTTTACGACCAACGTGATTTAAAATGCTTGTTTGAAATAAAGTATTTGTTAACGTAATAAATGAAATATTTTTATACATGTTTTAAGTGAAGTGGCATTGTTTTTTTTATTGATTTCTGCTGTGTTTGCATGTAGTTTATTGTCCTAGAAGTTCTTGGAATTTCACGCAATATGTAGACCTGGAAAAAGTACTGCTTCATGCAATTGAAGTTGGTATAATTTTAAACCTAGAATAAACTTGAAAAAAAAAACTTGGGATGAGTGTGTTTTGTTATATTTGTGAAATGTGTTGCACACATTTATTTCAGCTTTCATAATTGCAAGTTATTTAGTATATAGGTGATACCCAACTTATGATCGTAGAGTTAATACCTTGTCAAGATGTAGCTCGTTTTGAAATAATAATGCCATGAAAATGTTTTATACGGCACCGTATTATAACATCTATCTGAACGTGTAATTTGTATGAGCCGATAACAATAAGTACTATTTCCACAACTATCCTTAAAGGTAAGTAGTTTGGGACAAAATTAGATTCCGCATTAAATGCGTGGATGCAGTTTCATGAAGTGCATTGTCATCTACTAGATATTGTGTTGTTAATGTTGTGGTGAAGTTACATTAATCTGTGTACACATTTAAATTTTATGAGCGAAATATATTTTTTCCGTAAGCAACATTAGTGTTATTTGCTTTAAAAACTGCGGGGCTATACAAATTTTTATAAAACTTGCATCGAGTGACAAATATTACTGTGGAAGTATGCTGTAAAAATTTGGATCAATTCTGATCAGCCATTGGTAGAGACCTGAAAAAATAGCATTTACTATAAAATGAAAGATAACGTGAATTTTTGCATTTTAGTGAGAATAAAGCAATTTTTCCAGTTTTACTTCAAATGAAGCTATTTTGAAAATTTACACTGACCTTTACTTGGAACTAAACCTCTATTCACGGAATGAGTGTTACACAATGATCTGTTTTGTTACTTTGTTAACTAAATATGGAAGAAAAAAAATGTGCACTGACACATAATGAATGTTTATATCACGTTTTGTGGTTGAGGTTAGGAATACTCGTCGCACTGTTCGCCAATTGCCAGTTGTCTTTGTTGCAGCAACTAGTTATTTTTGCAGGTTAAAAATGTTTAATATCCAAGTGTCAATAATTCGCGGATCACATTTTGTAGCTTTCTTTGAACGACACACCCATTCCATCATTTTTTTCATGTACACAGTTCAAAAATATAATAATCACCAAACAAAACTGTTACTGTTAAGGTAGCGGGAATTATTATAAGGCCTTGACGACCATAGAATACTTGCGGCTAGAGAATATTTTACAGGAAATCAGAATGTAAATTAGCGTACGAGTTAAGATGAAATTTTCATCACTGCTTCAGAGACCTGAAAATTGAGCAAACGCTATAAATGTGAATTTTTACATAAAAAACAAAAAATTATGATTTTTGAGAATTCTAGCTGTAATTCACGAATTGTACAAAATCCTGTAGTATTTTTGCGAATTATTGTTTTGTCACATAGCTGCTTCTTACAACGTATTTTTTGTGTTTTTGCATATTCAAATACAAATGCATGCAGAGTTAATCAATAGATTTCTTCGATATATCACCATAAACGAAAACGTGTTTTACTTTCCGGAACGAGTGTTTAGGGCCATAAATAACATGACCGCAAGTGATGATGCGTCACTTTAAGTTAACATTCTAGTGCATGGCACCGCAAAAGTTTATTTGCTCACTAGGAAATCCCGCTGTTGTAATGTTTACGTCTACCAAGCACCACGTTATCTATGGAATTCACGCCAACTAGCTCACTGAGTTTGTTTACGTTCATAGCATCTTCATGTTTTATCCAACAATTATTTATTCCTCACAAAGTGGCATGGCGGTCAAAAATGTGTTTTTATGCATTTATTTGTGTAGAATATATTTGAAAATTGAATTATCACGTATTTTAATTTTGTATTCTTCCAGTTAACTGTATTTTTATCATACATATTCTCGGTAAATATGTGTAGTACTAAATGACGTGTTTTACAAACCAAAGTTTTGTTAGTGGGCCTAACAGAAAAATCTGTTGTTGAAAGTTCAGATATTTAAAAACATAAAGGTACATTTCTCTAATTTTTTTTTCTGTTTGTACAAGGCATTTTTTTTGTATGCCCCTGCCAATGCATTGTGACCATTGTTCCAGGTGTTGGGCAGAATACAAAATCTTAAGTAAGATGGGAGTTAGGAATTTTTGCAAGGAAATAATTGTTTAAAAAAAAACACTGCTTTTCAATAGGAATAACACTGCAAACTTCAGGTTTTACAAATAAAGTGATATTTCTCAAATTGGGTATGTCTTTATGAAGAGGACATGAAAAAATTAAGGAATTCTCATGCAGAAACCTGCATTTTTGTAGCAAGAAAATAACTGCTATTTTTGACAAAAATAACACATATTTTTGGGGAAAATAACACCTACTTTTTCAGGTCTCTAGCCATTAATTTTCATCGCGGTACTTGTAATAGCAACGCCAGCCATTTACTTGTGCTTTGTCTTTTATTAAAGTATTGATTTGTGAGGAATTTATGCAATATAATTCTACTCATAAATGATGTTAAACATAATTCTTTGGTCATTTAAAGATTGTTTAAGGCACGTTTTCTTCTGTACGAAGGAGTAAAAACACAGTATTATCTATGTGTGTGCCTTTCTTTAACGAGCGAGATGTTTCAGCTGCAACACTTTGTAAAGGTGATTGTTCTAAACGTGTTGGCGCTGTTTTATAACTGGAAAAATAATGTTTAAATCTTTTGCCATTCTGTAGACTACCTAAATCAAACATACTTTCTTATGTCCTCAGAAGTATTAATCATAGTTAAAGGCATTAATTTACATCTAAACAGAAAAGGAATCTTGAACTATAAATAACCTTGAAAACAAGACAACCCACACAATTTTCCTGTAGCCAGTGTAAAAATTAATTTCCACAGAAATTATTTGGCTTGTGATTAAGCAGGGGTTTTCTCTTGTTACTTAAATAAATGCATACCACATGTATTGATGTCTGAGGCAGGCATTACACATTTTATCAGAAGCAGAAAACTGTGTTCAAATATTTATAAATGAAAAACTAGATGTCGCTGTTTATAGAGTACAATCTGTTAATAATTTGTGTTTATTATCAACCCCCCCCNTGGGACAAAACATGCGACCTTTCAAAAAAAATTATTGATTATTACTTGCAACTACTTATGAAAAAATATTGTTGACACTCAAATTACATATGTGCCCTCTACTTTTTGTGGGTTTAAATACTAGCGTAAAAGTAGTAATGAATTTACTGCAAGGATACCATTGGTTTTAATGTAGTAAGAGTTGGTTCTTTAAGTTAGTTGCCTATCTGGTGCTATTTTTTGCATTTCAGTCTAGGCTTACTAGCGATAAGGGCTACACTGACCATGTGCATTAAGTGCGCCATCACCGTTATGTGCAAGGCTCTGAACAGGAGTGCAGTGTTTTATTCGTGCAACAATAAACTGAAAGTGATAGCCCCATAATTTTATTGGTGGAAACTCTGTAGCAAAGTCCACTAGACTATCATAGTTTCTCTTGTGTCCAGGTAGTATGTTTTAAGATACAGGAGTTGGAAAAAGCTGATTTTGACTATACTGGAGGAGTCCACATTTTTGTCTGGAATACATTTTCCCAAACATGCTGTAACACAGTTTAGGCACCGGGTAGGTGACTGCCCNAGTCCACATTTTTGTCTGGAATACATTTTCCCAAACATGCTGTAACACAGTTTAGGCACCGGGTAGGTGACTGCCCTAAGGCAGGTGAAATACACCATAGTGGTGTGTGTGTGTACGTGTGTGTACTTGTTAATACTTGTGTGGTTTCTGGTCGACCAGGTGCAAGGAGACAGCAGTTAAAGAAAGCATCATTTGCAACTCAAAAGCAGTCTCCAAGACACCGCCGGGACAGCTCTGCGAGAAGCCACACACAGAGCAGTAGCCAGGAGTCTGAGCCAGAAGCAAAGACTTCAGACAGCGATTACAGCCCCACAAAGTCAAACAAGAAGAAAAAGAAGAAGGGCAAACGAGGAAGACCAAGGAAGGTGGTCAAAGAACTGTAATAAGTGTTTAAGTGTACTGGCAATTGTCACATTTTATATTAGCTGCAATGAAACAATCATTTTGTATATTTTAACAATGTAGGAAATGTCTCTTTATTTTGCGATGTATCTTTTTTTATTTTAAAGGGCATTCATAAGAAAAGCATTTTTCATGTAAACAAGGAATGTAAGAAAACATAAGTTATAATGCACAATATTTTTTCCTTATTATCGATTTAGTGACTGTACACTTACAACTTGGTGCAAGTACAGTGGATTCTCTATCATCGTTGAAATGCACATAAATAAAAAGTGGGACCACAGAATATGTTCTATGGATGCGGTATTTCAATACATAGAGTTTCAAATAGAGTTGTGCATATATTTAGTATACCAAAATGAAACGTGACAACTTTCATTTTCGTTTCGGTACGAAATTTGGTTACCAAAAGTTGTAACGAAACGATTATTCTCAATTTTGATGTATAATAAATGTTCATTTAGTACACCAGCAAAGGACATTTTTGCCTGTAAATCATCTTGTTTGTGAGAGCCCTACCACCTAACTCAGACGCTGGAAATTAGCTCACCAATTGATAACAAAATCCAGGCAGCCAGCAGGCCTTAACATAAGATATCACAGCTCAAAAGCACTTTCATCAGTTACTGAAGAGTTTCAATTTTCTCAATGTGCCAAACTGCAATGTCACAACTCTGTGGTAAAAATAATCCATAATCTAAATATTTTATTGTTTGCAACAGATTTGCTATAATCAATAAATTGCTATGAAATTCATTAAGGTTGAGCTGCAACGAGACTCTTCCTCTCATGAAACATAGTGTCATTACAGCGCAGCCATAACAATATAGCAAGTTATTGATTATATCAACATCAAACAAGACAATGTAGGTTACGGATTATATAAGATAGAGATATATGCTGGCATATAAATCTCTTCACAGGTGTATTGTGTTTGACACAACTCCCTCCCTATTATGTTTGGCCAGTGTGATCATATAAACTAGATATAACATGTTGATGACTTCGCCGTGGACATTATGCACCCAAGCATACTCTCATCAGATTGTCAGAAGTAGGCATCTATGCTACAAACAGGAATCCTAGTACTTGTGCAACGTTTTGCTGGCTAGGACATTGCAGTTTGGTGGCAAACTAGGATGCGTTCAGAAAATTGAAACACTTCAGTAGCTGACGAAAGTGCTTTGGAGCTGTGATTATCTTATGTTGAGGCCTGCTGACTGCCTGGATTTTGTTATCAATTGGTGAGCTAATTTCCAGCGTCTGAGTTAGGTGGTAGGGCTCTCACAACCCTGGTACTATAGCAAGAACCAAAATATTTGTTGTGTAATGCTGCAACAGGTTTGAATTGTTTGTTGTCTGCCTGAGCGTGTTGGTGGTGAGGCCGATGTATTCTGCATTACAGTGTTGGCAGTGTAGCTGATACATCAGATTTTCTCTTGCACAGTTATAGTTGCCTTAGATAGGGCGTGTATGGCTAGTGAGTCTGATAATTACATAAGCCGAATACCCACAGCATTCCTAGACAGGGGTTACCCCAGGCCTCTCGTCCACAAACAGATTCAGCAAGCCATCTCAAATACTGGAACACAAACCAAGGTCAACAACTCTGGTATACCTCTGATGGTCCCATATCATGAAGGCCCAAGAGCACTCGGAACCCTTCTCCACTCTGGATACAAAAGTCTGGCTCTCCAAACCATCGACCCCAACCCTCAACTTCTGTAAATATCACTCTCTCTAGCTATACACATTGTGCAACAGAAAATCTTATGTATCGGCTACAGTGCCAACACTGTAATGCAGCACACTCAGATAGACACCAAACCAGTTGCAGCATCACACAACAAATATTTTGGTTCTTGCTATAGTACCAGGGTTGTGAGAGTCCTACCACCTAACTCAGACGCTGGAAATTAGCTCACCAATTGATAACAAAATCCAGGCAGTCAGCAGGCCTCAACATAAGATAATCACAGCTCCAAAGCACTTTCGTCAGCTACTGAAGTGTTTCAATTTTCTCAACGCATCCTAGTCTACCACCGAATGCACGAAACTGCAATGTCCTAGCCAGTGAAACATTGCACGAGTACTAGGATTCCTGTTTGTAGCATAGATGCCTACTTCTAATCTTTAACTCGAAGGATGAAATGACAACCTGACGAGTGTACGCTTGCTCGTATAATGCATACGACAAAGTCAACAATACAGGTTACAATGTTATATCTACTTATTACAATAGTTTTGGCACAAATTGGGAAATCTGTAGGGGGTCCATTGTGTTGTGCGATGTTACCCAGAAGCATACGATCATGCTGACCTATCATAATAGGGATGGAGTTGTGTTAGGCACAATATAGAAAATTTACATGCTTGCGTAATGAATCACAATAAGGCATCCAAAACGACCATATTTGAGCTTTTATGTCAACGTTAGGTTATCCAGTCTGCCACTCCACCTCTGAACTTAAATTATTGGCACAAGAGTTCTCCAAGGCATGACAAACATGTTTCTTGGCCAAACATACATGAACTTGGAGTTCAGTCTGTCCTTTAATTATAATGCAAATTGTGCAGGTCTCTCTACCCATTGAAACTATCAGCTGGCCAACTGTACTTGGGAGGACGGTAAAAAAAAATACAGTAAAAAGCTCAACACTTGTGATTGGGTTTGTTTTTCTTTACAGTCTTCAATCTCAAACACTTCCTGTACTGATAACCTGCTTAAGAAACAGCCTGTGAATGCACAATAAGTAATTTATGTACTTAGCTAAGTCACAGCCATCAAATAGAAAAATCATTACAGATGAGCAAGTTTTTTTAGGGGGGGGGGGGGAAAGGTAAGTAGTTATGTCTGCAATTTTCTTGACTTTGGCACAAAAAATAGTACAATTGGTTCTATAATCCAGCTGCTTCCAAGTGGTGTCTATCCACATTCTTATTTTGTTGTAACGTAAGAAAACAACAAATTGGCAATATCTCTGCATTGGGCACCCATTACATGAAATCCTCACATTGTCAATCATTTAGAATCACAGTTCGGAGCGCATCACAGTCGCAGATCTCCAACTTGGCAGCGCTCCCATCATTGAACTTGAATGAAAGTCGCCCATCAATCACCAGGCCTGCATCAAAACAATGAGATTTCACGAGCAGCTGGGAAGCAAATCCACGTGGCTCAATGCCCTTTGGGTTTGGCCACACGCCGGCACAGATGTGGTCGCGTATTGTGTAGCTCATGCGAGGGTCCTCTGTGGACAAAGAAACATTATCCTTAAAACACATACTGTACTCAGGAATAGAAAACTGGGAAAAGTCAGGGAAATAGGCATATCATGGAAATTCAAACTTGTCATACAATATATTTTCTATATGGTCAAGAAACTCCTCTTAAAACTAATGAATACTCAAAAATAATTTGCATTATGTTGGTAATAGCCTTGCAAGTAAACAATTACGATTTTCAGATACTCCCTTTTCAAAACATAAGGAATTTTTCTGTAGAATACATTCTTATTGAATGCCAATAAAGATTGCAAACCTGGAAAAGTCTGGGGAAATTTGATCTCTATATTTTATGGCAATCTTGTTACTGCCATTAGTTTTACAAGTAACAGCGCTGTAAATAATTGTTTATTAATGCTACAAGTTGCCAGGGGTTCAGCTGAGTTTGTGAGAGGTGGAGGTTTTAATAATAAAATAGCGTCATTTATTTACAATGGTATGGAAATACTCGCAGCTATTATTTAAAACATTTTGTGTGTTTACTATTTCACATATATCAGTGAGGGCAATATTAAAGACAATCTCAATTGTAAAGTTTTTATCATTGTCTTTATACTAGCTACAGTCACTTAATCCTCACTTATTCTATAGATATATACCGGATGTATCTAAATTCAACCAACAAACTTTGGCTGCAAGTTATCATGGAAATATACGTCGAAAACATATATACGACCTATGGTCTAAATCAAATCCCATGGGCGGTACACGTTGTAATGTTCCTGGACTTGTTACCCGGCCGATGTTTATTATAATGCAGCCTCACAGGTTGGGCGCCATGTTGTTAATGTTCGGCACTTGTTACACTGCTGAATGTTTACGTTGCCACGGCTTGCTCAGAGGTAGAAACAGGAGACTCAGTGAATGGACACAGTGTAATTATGAAATAAAGTTCAAGTTCCAAGTTCGTTTTTTCTATACTTTATTTATCATTTGAATAACACAGTTCACATACGAATGTCCAGTATGCAGAGTACGAACCATTCAGAGATAAATATACGAGTACAGAACAGCGCCACAGTAGGTTACAATTTATTAATGTCTCAAAACTTTCATAAAAATAAATATCATATGCAGCTACCTCCCACACCGGCTGAGAAATGAAATAATAAAGTCTAGTTGCCGATGTGGGGGTTCTCGTCCTGCCCGAACGCGGCCTAGGCTAGCATTGTATGATGCTTCTTACCACTGCGCTGACCTGCCCTCACGGGCGACATGGAGTGACTCTCCCTGACGACTGACTTGAATAAGACTGCTCTAAGGACGACAGACAGACGCCTCTTTTTGTGCTGCCTATCACCCCCCTCTCCTGAGATATGCGCCTGGCATCTGCCAGCAGCGTCATCACAAACNTGCGCCTGGCATCTGCCAGCAGCGTCATCACAAACTGCGCTGTGTCCCGCGCTCAACACGTTACCTCTAGTACAACAAAAACTTGCTGACTCATTAAAACTGCGCCGAAGGAACTAACACTTGACGTTGCCTGATCCACAGAAACGAACTAATCTAATTCATGCTGACACTTCCCCAAAACACTGAAAACAACTGACGTAGCTTTACTTTGCCATTGGCCTCTTCTGATAAACGTAACCCGCAGACGTCCGCCCGATAAACAAACACGGGAAACAAGCCACCACTGCTTTAAACTTGAACCCGATAAAAATATTACGACACTTTCCAAAGCTTCATACACACGAAAGAATTNCTGCTTTAAACTTGAACCCGATAAAAATATTACGACACTTTCCAAAGCTTCATACACACGAAAGAATTTTACACCCGTGTCCCGAAAAATTATGAACATTGCATCATTACAACGTCTTTGAAGTTGGGCCTGACGCAACAGATTATTACAGATATTGGAGAAAATATGCAAGACGGAAATCCGGATTTCTGGATAATGTGCAAGTGTAAAAAGATCTACAAATACCACAAAACTTGTCCCTGTCATCAAATTAATTCATGGAAATAGTACTCTTGTTGCAAAATATTCAACATGACGCAATAGCACATGTGGAATCTTATTGGTGGAATATGAATCCGCATGTTCCAATTGATGAAAAAGGTTACCTTATGTAAACACTCTAACCCCCACCGTTTTCGAGTTTGGAATTTTAAAGAATTATGTTCAAAACCTGGCAGGCGGGCATGTTGCCCAATAACGAATGGTTGCGAATATCAAAGGGACAAGATAACAGAGATAGGTACGTAACAGTGGTGTTGAGAAACGCCGTAAATTACAATAAATCAAAACAATAGCAAATTACACTACATCTGTCTGTGTGCCATTTCCATGGCGAGAGACTGGAGAGTGTGAAATGAATTGTGGCATATCAAGCATAAGTATTAAAAGAACCAAGGACCCCACCGTAATGTGTGCAGTAATGTAGCGTTTACAGTAGTAATCGATAATTGTATGAGAACATCAATGTCCATACCACAGTTACCAAATGTCTCTTCTGTGTTCAAATCGACTTGTGTGTGTTGTGATCGTGGATGCGGTGTACATTATAAATCGACTTTGTGAAATGGTTATCATGGCCGGCTCGTATACGGGGCTGGTGCGGGTAAACACAGTTTGTGTGCAGATATCACAATACGGTTGCGTGAGGGATGGCGTCGTACAGTTACATGGAGGATTAAATGCCTGTCATAACGGCCNCAGATATCACAATACGGTTGCGTGAGGGATGGCGTCGTACAGTTACATGGAGGATTAAATGCCTGTCATAACGGCTTATCATGTAGGCCAACACACACCATTGAGTAGAGTGTCTTTGGCCTGTGTGCCCTGTAATATGTTCAGTCGTTTACTCAGCCGAAACCATTGCACTAGTGTTTAGCGGAGTGGAACAGAGGCTTAGTTGGAGTATCACGAAATTAATAGTTTTACGTGGTCTGAAATGGCTGACATTCACCTTGTGTATGGGGCTGCACAGTGCAACAGTAGAGCTGCAGNCAGATATCACAATACGGTTGCGTGAGGGATGGCGTCGTACAGTTACATGGAGGATTAAATGCCTGTCATAACGGCCTATCATGTAGGCCAACACACACCATTGAGTAGAGTGTCTTTGGCCTGTGTGCTCTGTAATATGTTCAGTCGTTTACTCAGCCGAAACCATTGCACTAGTGTTTAGCGGAGTGGAACAGAGTATCACGAAATGAATAGTTTTACGTGGTCTGAAATGGCTGACATTCACCTTGTGTATGGGGCTGCACAGTGCAACAGTAGAGCTGCAGCATGCATGTACAGGGAAAGGTATCCCAACAGACGTGTGACATCATTCAACGTTTACAGCCATTGATAGGAGGCTTCGTGAACAGGGGACATTTACGGTGAGTCTTTAAAAGAAAAGTCACGCAGTGTGTTTACATGATGTCACAGCGATCATTGTACACTGTGCAACCAAGCATACAGTGGAACTGCGCTATAATGAGTAGTATGGCCTATAGCGACACATCCGCTATTGCGGTAGTTTTTAAATGCACTGTCATTTTCCCTCTCATTTGAAAGGTACTTAACTTCGTTTATAACGCAAATCTGTCAATGAAGCCTTTCGCTATAGCAATAGGAACATTTGTAAACTCGTAATTTTAAAATGTTTAAACACGTCGTATCGCAAGTGACATTCGCTTGCCACGCGCGTGTCAGCCTTTGTTGGTCTGTGTGGCGACACTCGCGTCGGCCGGAGCTATGGTAAGAGGAGCGGGCGGGTGTTGTGAGGGATAAGGAAGATNATTGATAGGAGGCTTCGTGAACAGGGGACATTTACGGTGAGTCTTTAAAAGAAAAGTCACGCAGTGTGTTTACATGATGTCACAGCGATCATTGTACACTGTGCAACCAAGCATACAGTGGAACCGCGCTATAATGAGTAGTATGGCCTATAGCGACACATCCGCTATTGCGGTAGTTTTTAAATGCACTGTCATTTTCCCTCTCAATTGAAAGGTACTTAACTTTGTTTATAACGCAAATCTGTCAATGAAGCCTTTCGCTATAGCGATAGGAACATTTGTAAACTCGTAATTTTAAAATGTTTAAACACGTCGTATCGCAAGTGACATTCGCTTGCCACGCGCGTGTCAGCCTTTGTTGGTCTGTGTGGCGACACTCGCGTCGGCCGGAGCTATGGTAAGAGGAGCGGGCGGGTGTTGTGAGGGATAAGGAAGATGGTATTATAGTGGAGGGGAGAGGTACGAATGGGAGTAGAGTTAGTCGAGGCCAAGAAAAGAGGGGGTATGCTGGAAAGGGTCGAAGGGGGGAGGGGAATGATGGCGGCAAGATGCTAGCAGCCTACCGCTCGTTTTATGCTGTACTGTATAGTTGGTTGATTACTCTAGTTTAGTTGTTAAAAAAAGCGGGAATTTTGAATATTGCAGGTTTTTTATATTATTAAAAACTAATTTTAAATGCCAAAGTTTGTTATAAAGTTGTCTTAGATCGTAAGGGCGTGACTCAGGAAAAGTTTCAAAATTTAAAAATTAGTTTTCCATAAATGGTGAATTTAAGTAACTGGTATTTAAAGAATGATTTCACAAGTGATTTTAAGTAGCTGTTTTAATTAGAAATACTATTGAACGATTACTAGTATGTTATTTTGCATATTGAGGGGTTGATTTGGTTAAATTACGCTTATTTCCTCGCGGGTGTGTCACGTTTGTTTGGAAACTTGGTTTTAAAATATTTTATGTCGTGAATAGATGCTGAGGGTGTGTAATTAATGATTTAAAACAGTTTGTTTAGTTATTATTCTTTCAATAATACTTGAAAACAATAATTAGTTTTGAGAAAGAAAGCTTGAAAAAAAAAAATTGTGACGTGCTGCAAGATGAAAGGTACCCTAAAATCATTAAAAGACAGTTAACAACTTCTGCAGGCGGCCGGCTTTACTTTTCTTTTACGCGACTTGCTGGCTTTTTTTTTTGCAGTGTTGGAATGTCACTCCTAAAAAAAAAAAGTCACCTCTTTCTAGTTTCTCAACCTGAGAGGCTGGCTATCCTCTGCCTTACACGGAAACAAAGAAGGTGTGGAGGAATTTATTGATTGGNGTTTCTCAACCTGAGAGGCTGGCTATCCTCTGCCTTACACGGAAACAAAGAAGGTGTGGAGGAATTTATTGATTGGCAACATGAATGTGAAAGGAAGTGGAGGGGAAACTTAAACACGTGGAAGCTCTGCTTTGAGGCGTGACAGGTTTGTAAAATGTTGGTAGAGGAGGGAGAAACAGGAGAAGAAGAGATAGGTGAAAGAAAGAGACAAGGAGTGAAGTAGCACGCTGTTTGGTAGGCAACGAACTCCATCCCGCAACCTGAAAATTCGGGGGAGGGGAAGAAGAAAGGAGGAGGAAGACACGTCGCGTGCGTCTGCTGGTTGTTACACACACACTTCATACACATAGTTTACTGCATTCTTTACACACAGGATCTACAAGGGCAGCCCGTAAGAACCTCCTGGTCGGAAGGGCAACACTGTACATTACACACAGTAAATATGGGCACAACACAACTCGCTATAGCGATAATTTATTTTGCCANGAAGGGCAACACTGTACATTACACACAGTAAATATGGGCACAACACAACTCGCTATAGCGATAATTTATTTTGCCGTTGTCGAATAATAATAATAATAATGGCGTGTGGGGAGTGCACCCAGGGCAAGACAACACCCTCTGAGTGACGGTCTTTCCAGCTGGGACCCGTAGGTGACCGTCATCCCCGGGCATGACAGAAATGAAACCCTAGAATGGAGCGGCACTGGAATGCAAGGGCGGGGGAAACGGGAGTACCCCGATAAAACCTGCCGGCAAGCGGCATCGTCCAGCACGATTCCCACATGCGAAAATCCGGGAGTGAACCAGCCGGGGATCAAACCCGGATCGCAGTGGTGGGAGGCGAGCACCCTGGCCACTACGCCACCGCTGCCCCGCCATTTTCGACTATCGCTATACCGGTTCCACTGTACCTGTCCCAATAACGTACATGTTACAGGTGTACAGGCTTAATGCTTGCCATCCAAGGTCGCTACAAACACACCACTTTGAGGAGGAGGTGCTGCTGCAGAGGTTCTATGCGTTACCATCTACCAGTACCCGCCAAGTGGCGTATGCGGTCCGCACTGGACACATGAATGTGTGGAGAGTTGTGCATAAACAGCTGCACCATCCATATCGCCGACAGAAAGTGCACCATTGTAAGGTTGAAGACTACCCACAACGTTTACAATTCTTGCAGTGGTGTTTACAACAGTGTGCAGTAGAACCACATTTCCCAAGTGTCGTGTTGTTTACCGACGAAGCGTGATTCACGAGAAAATGTGTGATGACGTCTCGTAACAGTCACGTGTGGGCAGAGAACACTCAACCACCCTTCATCCGCAATTACCAGGAGCAATTTGGCATTAGCGTATGGTGTGGTATTGTAGGTGACAGTTTAATTGGGCCATAAATGTGACCAGCTCGCTTAAATGCTGACCGGTACCTCGTACTTTTGTAACAGGTTTTGCCAAAATTAATGTACACTCTTCAGCGAGGTTGGAGGCCGACAGGAGTACCTCATCTACACTCGTTTATACTACAGTATTGCACTTTATTATGTAATAAATGTCAATGTAAATTTACCTGGCATCCTCTTATTGCTATAACTTACAAATAAACTACCGGTAAAACACCACCATCAATTTGTTGCTTCATTATGTCTGAATGTTTCTGTCCTCTCTCTGTAATCTTGTCCTTTTGATATTCGCAACCATTCGTTATTCAGTGTTGTTGTATGCTGTCTGCCTGTGAGGTTTTGAACATAATTTTTTTGAAATTTCCAACTCGAAAACAGTGGGGGTTAGAGTGTGATTTTATATATATATATATATTAAAAAAATCACACATAACATTCTGTATTGTCAGTGCCATTTTAAACTATACCAGTGTACGTAATGTTCAGGCTTCTTATTCTCCTCTCACAGATGTATACAATTTTGCATACAATACATGGTCTTTACATACATGTGATAAGGTTGACGCCATAATACACTCAACGTGGTGACAATGGAAAGTGTACAGGACCAGTATCCCTCTAAAAGACCAGGTAAACGGGGTCTTCTTAACGAGGATTTTAAGGGGGTTGTATGGGCCGACGTGGTTGCACCGTGGGGGCATCTGGCCCACCAGAGCGTGTAGCTGGTCACTGAGGGTTATGCTATCCCTTTTATGGCCTGCCTGGTGATTGGATATTTAGGAGAAAAAGACTGTGGGTACAGCTAGCCACTTACAGTGATGTTACGTTAAATCTCTGAGGATAAAATAAAATAGATTATTAATATTTAAAGGAATTAGTGGGTGTCCTGGAAGCGCAGGCACGGATGTAATTGTTTAAATTTATGTAGTAGTGCGGGGGAGGGTAGGTGGTAGATCGGAGATTGGACGTGGTCCGTCCAGGAAGGAATCTATTCTTTGTGGGGCCGGTGCCTTGGGGTAGACCTCTGCCTGAGTCCTATCGCTCGTTCGGCGCAAGAGCGTGCGCTTCACGAGGTACAGTACTCTGGCCTATAGCAACTTCTGGAGAGGGGTCCCTGATTCCCCTCGGTGAGAAGTTGATTGAGCAGCACTACCTGCTACTAACCTCAACTGCCCCTCTGAGTCCACAGCGTTCCCCACGTCAGGACTCCACAGCTCTTAGTTAAGCAGCGTGACCAGCTTGCAGCCCAAGATTCGTAATGCCCTTAACGTGTTTGTTATCCTCAAGTCTCAGAGAAAGGTTGTCTCTCCCTTTGCCATAGTGGTGCTAGAAGGGCGGCACTACCAGCCAGCAACCAGCTAACCAAACTTTGACAAGAGGTGGGAGCATATTTCAGCGGGAACATTGGTTCGACACACTATCGCAACAACTGTGCGTGTACCTAGAAGTAGATGATTGGATATGCTCACATTAGGCAAAGCAAGGATGGGAGGTGAAAGCTAAAGAGAATGATCGGAGTAAAAAGAGGTTACTTGGTATTGTAAATTCCTACTGACAGAATAAAACACACATCTCCGACCGGTGCTCTCTAATGTCTTATGGACGAGGGACTAAGTTTGCCGCAGGACGACAATGAGATTTTAATGGAAGTGAGGGCGAGAGAGACCCTGGTAAACTATGTCCGGTGCGGACGAGGCACGTGGCCTACATTGGAAGCGANGGACGAGGCACGTGGCCTACACTGGAAGCGAAAGAGAAGGCTCTGCGACAAGAGCTTCTGCTTAAGGCGTAGGGAATCACAAGTAATAATGATTGTAACATTCTACGTAAAGTCTTAACTGCTCCTGCTGAAGGCAAGCGGTGCGGNAGACGAGGCACGTGGCCTACATTGGAAGCGAAAGAGAAGGCTCTGCGACAAGAGCTTCTGCTTAAGGCTTAGGGAATCACAAGTAATAATGATTGTAACATTCTACGTAAAGTCTTAACTGCTCCTGCTGAAGGCAAGCGGTGCGGTACGATAAGCATGGCAAGATAGGGAGAGTTGCATATGATGCTCCGGTCAGAACTGCCTTCAAACTGCCCCATCTGGAGGATGTGCATAAGAATAAATACCCATGAGAGACGTGGTTAGCAAGGGGTGGCTGGCACAGGCTGCATGGAGGGGAAAGTCTCCCCTCATGCGCGGCGAGCATGCACGTTCGGTGCGTGCTGGCCAGGACAAGGCAAGCGAGGGGGCGGGTCCACCCACTCAGACTGGAGCACTGCATCGTGCGAGTTGCTGGCCTCTCGGGCAGCAAGAAGTCGACTTGCTTGTGAACAGGAACAATACAGAGGCGGAAAAAGCAACTGCTGTGAGCACTACGGTACACCAGGGAGCACCAAAGGGTGAGACTTATATATATGTGTATGTATGTATATATGTATGTATACGACAGCGCTCATAACACATCAAGGTACAACCTCAGGAAAGGAAAAACAAATATGATTAATTTTAAAACTAGGGATGGGTCGGTTCGGTTCGGTTCTTCGGTTCCAATTTATACCGGTTCTTGAGGTTTGACTCGGAACCGGTTTTAGGTTAACAACAATTACTCGGTTCTTGGTTCTACACAGCAATGGCAAAACTCTGTTGTTACATAAATAACTATGGCATTTACTCATGTATAGCGTGCCCTTTTTTCCCAACATAAAGGAAAAAATTTCTGGGGTGCCTGCTTTACCGGGAAAAACAATTAAGGAGTGGTAGTCAGTAAATTATTTGGGGATGTTGGGAGGGAAGTGTAGGGGAGAGGTCCGTTATCTCATCTCTCCCTCTTACATCAACACTCCTCTCCCTTCTCTCTCTTTATCAGTCAGCCCTCCCCAGTAAACAACACTGCTAGCCGATCGATACATTCCTCCAAGCCTTCTTTGTTTGGCAGGATGGCCGCGGGGCCATGTAAGAGAGGAAGAAAATACTTTTTTTTTTTCAAGGTGTCACATTCCAGCACGAAAAAAAAACCAGTGACTCACTGTGTAAAAGACGCAAAAAAAAAAAGGGCCGCCCAGACACCATAAAAGAAGCAAAAAAAGATAAGAAATCCGGCCGCCCACCACAGCTGTTGACCTTCTTTTAACGAACTTTTGTAGGTTACCTTTATCATACAGCACGCCACAATGTTTTGGTTTTAGGGTCATAAGTTATTTAACTAAAGTATTTTACAAACATATCACAATCGCCACATATTAATGTAAAAAAAGAATAATTTTTTACATATTTACTAACCTTAAATAAATTTAATACAAGTTTATCTGTATACATTAAAACTTATCTTCACACTTTGTTATTGTTCAATTCTTCCATATAACGGTTAAATAAAACATTTAATGAATTTTACCTGCATTGGTTTAATAAAGTTGCAAGCAAAAGGCAAGTATTCAAAATACATAGAACCGAATACTGGAACCAATATTTAAATTGTAGAATCGACATTGGAACTGGAATCAACATTTTTGGTTATTCGACCCATCCCTATTTAAAACATTTACATACAATTGTTTAGCAGTCTTTTGCAAAACCTAATCCAAAAGTAATCTAAATTTCTTCCTGACATGCCACAGAAAAACAAGAATGAGAACAAGCAACACAGTATGAGCTGTCATCTCTGCTCCAATGGTCGTTTCTGAGTTCCAACATAAAAGAACTGTGGAGACCAGAGACGGTGCTTTTTTACATTTCAAATTACTATGTAATATATTAAACATATAACCAGTTCAATGAGACCAAAAGTCCCCTATAATGTGCACTTTGCATATGTAAGCTTTGTTCCCTGTGTATCTAGGATTACGTTAGCCGTATCAGCACAAAAATTATCTGGTCCTGTCTAAGAAATTGGTTCTCCAGTCTTAGTTTCATCAGGCTTCAGAGTGCACTTTCTCCCCACCACCTTTCATCCTTAATCAAAGTACAATTCTAGGCTGATTAAGCACACTGCATGACGTTTATGGAAAATATTTCTGTTTATCTTAAATTTGCAACAAAGTGAGAAGAGAAGTGCACATGTTTATAACAACTTGCCCTAAATCTATGTTTACTGACCATCATCTGATGCTAACAGCATTCAACACATTATACAAAAGAATAGATCTGTTGGTGAGGTAGTGAGAGAATTTGGTTGTGCTTAACAGCCGTCTTCAGTACCAGTGATGGTACAGAGATGTGGAGGAGGGAGGGAATGCAATGGGGTATGAGAAACGGGAGTACTCCAAATAAATCCACCAGCCAACGGCAACTTCCACTACGTTTCCCACATGGGAAGATTCAGGATTGACCCTGCTGGGAAATGAACCCAGTTTGCAGTACTGGAAGGCGAATGCTCTACCCACTCCATCNAATGAACCCAGTTTGCAGTACTGGAAGGCGAATGCTCTACCCACTCCATCACTGCGTCATGTGACTTTTTGTAAAGCTAAATCTAAGAAATGTATTGTCACATTTTTATTATATAATTTTAACAGAAACTGTGGGAAAAAATGTTATGAACGTACTCGGAACAATATACCACACTTTCTGCCAATACTGTAATATCAGCCATTTTCGTATTTAGGAGTATTTTCCTTAAAGTTAAATGCTAGGCTTTAAATTGATGTATGTTGACAACCATAATTTTTATTACTTTTACTGGTAACACTTAGTTCAGCCAAGATCATCACNTTTAAATTGATGTATGTTGACAACCATAATTTTTATTACTTTTACTGGTAACACTTAGTTCAGCCAAGATCATCACGCCATATCATCATGTCGCTGGCTCGCCACATTTCTGCAACTTTGGATTTGTAACCGTCCCGCCATCACATCTAAATCTATCNATCATCATGTCGCTGGCTCGCCACATTTCTGCAACTTTGGATTTGTAACCGTCCCGCCATCACATCTAAATCTATCATCTTGTTTCAATTGCAAATTACAAATTAAAAAATAATTGTATTCACTTAATAACTATGAAATATGCTAAAATTGAAAACACATGTAATTTCCCGCTACTAATAGTGGCGCAAAACATTCCGAGAAAGGTAGAGTGACAAGCTCCGTTCTGCCTTAACAAGTTTTTTCCTCGGATGGAAAAAACTCCACGTCACTAGGGCCTACGCTCCGTATTTTGCGTCCATATTTTTAACTGTAAAAATTTGATATGTTTCTGCCAGTGATACCTAAAAATTTTAATAGGCAATATTTAATTTACAAATAGTATACAAAAATTATTGCTCAAAACAATATTTTAACTGGGAACTATTTCTTAAAACATCCATAAAAACCGTGAATGAACTATAATTATTATTATTCGTGTGTAATGAAATGATTGTAAAGCTACCCAGTTCTCTATAAAATTACAGCCTTTATAAATTTTCTTTTCTAGCTTGTTCCTCAAAGCAAATTACAAACATGCAAGTTTAGAAAATTTGAAAGAATTAGAATTCCTTGCAATGTCAATTATTCACTCTCATAAAAATGTTTGCTGTCATTGGGTTACACCATTATTTATACACCTCAAACATATTGACATAATTACAATAACTTTTAACAAATTAAAACCATCTCTAAAATTATTACTATGTAGTTCAAATTTAAAAAAACAAAATAGGCTGTGAGTACAACACATTCCTGTTTCCTACATACGTTCTCCAGGCACAGAGAAAATTTGTAACTCATTGTGATGATACTGGCTAGGCTGATGGCACTACAGCAGCTCACCTGGGGAGAAGACGAGGCTGGCATTGTAAGCGTTGGTAGTGCGACGTGTCTGCTCCGGAGTCAGCTCGCAATCCAGCAGGCTGCCTAACCTGTTCACAGTCTGCTCGTCCACTCTGTTCATGCTGAGGTGCCAGGAGGTCGAGCCGGTGCCCGTGGTCACGCACAGCCCCGAGCTCTTCACCTTCGTGAAGGACGAGTCGTCCAAGCTGAGCTCAAAGTATGACACCCGTGCCGACAGGCACTCCCCGATAAACACCTGCACAGTACGCCACTTTACGTNAAGCTGAGCTCAAAGTATGACACCCGTGCCGACAGGCACTCCCCGATAAACACCTGCACAGTACGCCACTTTACGCTAGTGGCAGTTGTAAAAGTGGCAATGTAACACACACTTCATTTACCAATGTGAAACCGGTGCCTACCTCGCAGAAATTTTTTTTTTAATTTGACAACATTCATGAAAACCATTTATCTCTCTCTCTCTGTTTGTTTGTGTGTGTGTGTGTGTGTGTGTGTACGCACGCACGTATAAGGGCAAAATGCAAGAAGTCGCAACTAAAGGTTATTTAAAAACACATTCGTAGGCTCGCAGCAATAACATACTAGAGGTTATTCTGCTACCATCAAATGTTAGGCCACAGCTACAAAAAAAAAAAAAAAAGATTGGTAAAATAACATTAAAAACCTTTGACTGGAAAATGCCAGAAGCGTACGCCTGATAAGNACCGAGCGTTACACTTTTTCATAAGTGACTCCCAGCCGCAACCTAATTTAAGACGTTGTCACGTCAAAAAGTTAATATAAGTGGTGACTCACTGTGTCCTATCTCCTCCTTACGTACCCTTATTTTTGCACAAATTGCTAAAATGATGTGTGCAAAGCAACAGTGATAGGCAATAGTAGCTCACGTTTAACAACGAAACCCGTATTCCCTTTACGATTAGCAACAGGGACAGCCAATACCAAGCCAAGTTTCATGTCTTGCCAATTCCTGTTCCACACCTGCAGTCTTATTAACCCAGTTGTTTTAGCCTGCTTGTGCGGTGTTTGCTTTTGCACACGTCTCATGACAGTGCTATTTTAACGACTATTTTTGGCTTTTATTTTGGTATTTCAACTTCAGATTGCATTTGAACTGACTACATTGATTTACACTTCTGCGATTTAATTGTATTCCAAAAAAGTCTGCACATTAAAATAGTATGTATATATTTTTCATTGTTCCTTTTGATTTTCTAGCAAGAATTAGTCAATACATATTTAATTTAAAAAACGTGTTTGCTTTACGTCAATGACAAACACTAACTTTAAGCAAAAAAATTTTAAGCACATTTTTAAAATATTTTTTAGAGGTTAAAACTGGTTATTTTTGGATTTTGTGACAACAGCGATTTTTAGGAACCATGGACGGTTGTAAAATTAGGGTTCTAATGTATTCAGTTATAAGTGGTTGTTATATGTGTGATTTAGGCAGTTTTGCCTCCCACCCCTGCTGCCCAATAACATGAGCAGCAGCTGTCATTCAATAGGTACAGTTTGAGCACAATGCAAATACATAAACCAGAAAATATATTTTAGCACAAAAGGCCACTTATCTAGTAGCGCGTCACATATTCAATACGAATATGCATAAATATGGTAAAACATGCCAATAATTTTTACTAATGTAATTACTGTCAAGGTTACTTTTCTATGGAAAACATGAAGAACATGAAATGTGAACTGCTCACATGCTAGGCCACCTGCGTGCTTGCGGACCAGCCTGAAAGCCACGCTCCCCCACAACCTCCCGTGGCAAATATCTGCTTGGTTTCTATAACTGTCACATGGCTGACATCACTATCCCTATCGTAACCACACAGTTGTTGGCAGGAAGGAAAAGCAGTTTTATGTTATGAGGAACCCAACTAGCATAGTTACTAGATTCTGCGTAGCAATTGATTCTAAGTTGCACCCAATTTCTTGAGGGAAATCCTCGGGGAAAAAATATTGGTATGCATACGAGGCTGCAGGCTTCAGTAGGAAATTTAATTTTGCCTTGTTTTCCATTGAAACCAATATATTTCACTCTGCGTAAAGAGAATATTGCGCTTTTGGAAGCAAATATTTGCATTCTGTGCTTCTGTCTAACGTGATGTGCCATGAACACTGTCTGAACATACTCTACCTTTGCTTAAAAATTTGAAAATTTATATTTATAAAGATATATATACCTACTGTAAATGGTTTGGTCATAACAACTAAAAATAATTATTCAAGCAAATAGTACAATTGCACTAAAAATATTTTTGAGCTAAAAAATTAATGGTATTTGATTCTACGCCGCACCCTTGTTTTACAAAAATATTTTCGGAAAAAATTTGTGGCTTAGAATTGAGTAAATACGGTAGGTATATATATCTTTGCTAAAACATCTTGTATGGGTGCTTCACTATAAAAAACAAGCAAGATTTCTGGTCTTTTCAAGCTTGTTATACTGACGCTTTACTGTAACTTTAAAATGTGTGTAAAGAAATTAACCGAAGTTACTCTGAACATAATTTTCTACAACACATTGCTATTAAAATATGTGCTGTGTGGCAATGCTGTACGAATCTTAAGGAAATGCACAAAGATAGTCGGTTCTACAAAATTAACATTTTCCAGCAATCAATAAGTTTTCCTTACTAAATAATATGAAACTTTAGGCCAGGGAGAACACAACTCACCTCATTTAAGGCAAAAAATGGCAAAACTCTGGTTGTATCGTGCTTCTTTGTTCGTGTAGCACGCTTCTTTTCTTCTTCAGTGTAGCTCTCGCTGCGCAAAAGAAACACACACTTGGTATTCTGTAACGAACTTAAACATGTGCACAATATGTTTGCTAGAGCAAGAAAATTCTCTGTCTGTATTGCATTGTTATCTTTCAAGACCCAAGTCAAATTACAATGTTGACATCATCTTCACCTATCTTTCCACCTTTTTCCAGTCTGATGTTACAGTGCATTGCATCTCATGATAATCAGTAAAATGTTTGTGTAGTTTGGCATATTAAGAGCCTTGCTGAGACAGTGCCACAAAAGTTCATGACTGACTTTATTAAGAAACAAAAATAGTTTTCATNCATATTAAGAGCCTTGCTGAGACAGTGCCACAAAAGTTCATGACTGACTTTATTAAGAAACAAAAATAGTTTTCATTGGAATTGGAAAAAGTTTCTTTCACATGAATAATCGTTGTGAATTATTACACGCCCTACCTCGATTTAGCCAGTTGNTGGAATTGGAAAAAGTTTCTTTCACATGAATAATCGTTGTGAATTATTACACGCCCTACCTCGATTTAGCCAGTTGGTGATTGGATGAAATGAAAATTAGCCTCTTACTTCAGGTAACTCAACACAGAAAACACATCATGAAGGTTAGATGCCATTTGCTATTAGTGTTGTGGTAAGAGAAGATGGTACCTTTAATTTGGTTGCTGTGAAGTTACTTCGCCCAAGACAACATTATTGTATTGCCTGTTTTAAATGTTTAAACCGAGGAGAGCACTAATTGGATCTTGAGTTGACAAATGTCNACAACATTATTGTATTGCCTGTTTTAAATGTTTAAACCGAGGAGAGCACTAATTGGATCTTGAGTTGACAAATGTAGTCCTTCATTTCACGCTAAAGAGCCATAGTGCACCTTACATTTTTAGTACGAATAATTGGCTATCAGGGTAAGTAGTAGTAAATAGATATGGCGGNACAACATTATTGTATTGCCTGTTTTAAATGTTTAAACCGAGGAGAGCACTAATTGGATCTTGAGTTGACAAATGTCATCATTCATTTCACGCTATAGAGCCATAGTGCACCTTACATTTTTAGTACGAATAATTGGCTATCAGGGTAAGTAGTAGTAAATAGATATGGCGGGAATAGGATACAAGACTAATGATTACATTATAAAAAGTAGACAGAATGCACGAGTACTCGCAGGGCGGTACTCGTAGATACACAAACACAAACAAAGGTCAGACGAACACATTTGTGATGCAAGGTCGCGCAACGTTTCGCGGTGGCCACAGCCTGATGAAACTGGCCTGGTCAGCGGAACGCGCGACCGCATGGAAAATGTGTTCGTCTGACCTTTGTTTGTGTGTTTCTGCCACGTGAGTACTTGTGAATTCTTCTACTATAATGTAATGAGTAGTAAATAGAGTTTAAGATAATTTTTGAACATAAGCAGGAGCAAGTTTTAAAGTTAAGTTCACAAACTGATTGATATTTGACATATACACTAACGTTTGTTAGAATAAAGAAAAATTTGCCATGTTGCCAACATGTCTTTTAGTATTTAATGCATGCTGGTATTTGGCAAGGGGCGAAAATTCTGTGTTTAGAATACCTTTGCAAGATAGCATTGGTATGATTTTACAATCTGAAACACAATTACATTTAGATGTTACTTAATAACCTTTTCAATGTCTGAACATGCCACAGCTTGTAAGTATAATCTGGAGGATCAAAATAGATGAATATAAAATTCACAATTAGTTACAGTTTTCAGGTTTTACCATTCAACAGAGTTGCATCCAAAAATGAACACCAGTTACAACCAGATCAAGTAAAAAGGTGGTGATACAAATGCAAAAGTTGGAAAATGGGAAACACCATCCCTATAAAAGGGAGCGTGTATGTACACATAGTACAGGTTTGCTAACTCACTCGCATGCTTAAACGAGACACACTTGAGTTGAGTTTACAGGTTTTGGATGTGGCTTAACATCTAAAGTTTTTTGAGCACAGGTGAGGGAAATAGGAGTGCCGCGAGAATACCTGATGGGCAATGGCAACATTCACCAAAATTCAAGCATGTAAAAATCTGGGTGACCTTGCCAGGAANACGTGAGTACTTGTGAATTCTTCTACTATAATGTAATGAGTAGTAAATAGAGTTTAAGATAATTTTTGAACATAAGCAGGAGCAAGTTTTAAAGTTAAGTTCACAAACTGATTGATATTTGACATATACACTAACGTTTGTTACAATAAAGAAAAATTTGCCATGTTGCCAACATGTCTTTTAGTATTTAATGCATGCTGGTATTTGGCAAGGGGCGAAAATTCTGTGTTTAGAATACCTTTGCAAGATAGCATTGGTATGATTTTACAATCTGAAACACAATTACATTTAGATGTTACTTAATAACCTTTTCAATGTCTGAACATGCCACAGCTTGTAAGTATAATCTGGAGGATCAAAATAGATGAATATAAAATTCACAATTAGTTACAGTTTTCAGGTTTTACCATTCAACAGAGTTGCATCCAAAAATGAACACCAATTACAACCAGATCAAGTAAAAAGGTGGTGATACAAATGCAAAAGTTGGAAAATGGGAAACACCATCCTTATAAAAGGGAGCGTGTATGTACACATAGTACAGGTTTGCTAACTCACTCGCATGCTTAAACGAGACACACTTGAGTTGAGTTTACAGGTTTTGGATGTGGCTTAACATCTAAAGTTTTTTGAGCACAGGTGAGGGAAATAGGAGTGCCGCGAGAATACCTGATGGGCAATGGCAACATTCACCAAAATTCAAGCATGTAAAAATCTGGGTGACCTTGCCAGGAATCAAGCATGGTATGTCTACCAGACACACGGAGGTAAGGCATTGGGAAATGAGCAATGAAAGGGAAGCGGGTGCGGAAGAATGGTGGGGGCTGCGCAAACCTTCTGACCGGCGCGAGCACTTGCTCTTGCAGTTCGATGGGTGGCTCGCTGTTGTCCTCGCCCAGCAGGGTGGTCCGGATTCTGCTGCGGAACATCCACCCGTACTGCCCCTGCAATCAAACAACGCACCACATTGTGTAACTGTCACATACTCACCTGGCTTTACAGCTGACTCTCAAGTGTCGACCTTGGAGATCACGCACTTCGAGGTCTCGTATACGTAAAATAGCTACAGACACTTACCACTTGCCTCATTGCCTTAACACGCACGGTGTTCGACTGGTGTGCAGTCTTTCCATCTGCAACTAGCCGGAACGTGACTCTAAGCAGTGAATAAGTGTTTAATGCAAGTCCAAAGACAACTCTTAGAGTTTCTGTATAGTCATTTTAGCAGCTAAAACTGATTTTAGCAAGTTTTACAATTAAGAAAATAATCCTTGGAATTGAAATGAGAACTTGAAACTTGTCTTTGGATGTGAAACATTTCTCAAATGCATTCTGTGTTTTAACACCAAAACAAAATATCCAACTGCTTTTTAATCACATGTTTTCTAGCAATCCTTTACAACACATTTCATGTACCAGCCGGGTAGTGTGTTTAACATTGTATTCATGCTTGTTCAATAGATCTACTCTACTATAAGTAGGACCCCCACTTTTATGGAAAATAAAATGAGCTAATTTAGTTTATAAATTTTACAATTTCATTAAAAAAAAAATTATAATTTTATTCAATAAATTTTATAGTAAAAAAATACATGCATTATTATTATTAGGGCTTAGTGAATCTGTTGTTTTTGTAACAATTTCACTCAAACTAAATGGAATTTGTTGTTCATTCCTTTAATCAGTATATATTTAAGTGGAAAACATTAAAAAATATTTAACGTTATGAATGAAAGGATAACCTTACGAGAGCATACTTGTCATGTAACGCACATTATCACATCACAGTAATTTTTGTGCGATAAGTTTTGTAATTTATTGAGACATTTAAAAGTCTGAGAACATTCACTAGTATTTGAGTTTTACAAGATTTTTACTTCACCCANATTCCTTTAATCAGTATATATTTAAGTGGAAAACATTAAAAAATATTTAACGTTATGAATGAAAGGATAACCTTATGAGAGCATACTTGTCATGTAACGCACATTATAACATCACAGTAATTTTTGTGCGATAAGTTATGTAATTTATTGAGACATTTAAAAGTCTGAGAACATTCACTAGTATTTGAGTTTTACAAGATTTTTACTTCACCCACAAACAGCTTTTGTTCATTTGTAGATAATATATTTTAATTAAATCCGGCCCAGTTCAATATTACTCCAACACAAATCCACAGCCTAATACAAAATACTAGTAAATATTTTATTACTGATAAAATAAAAATACTCCTTACATTGTAAAAATGTTTCTACAAAGAAGTGGCAGAAATCTATTTTTCTTTCTTGGCAATATGAAAATTACACACATTTGCTTCTAATGCAGTTGTCTTTTTAATTTTTATGCCCTCCGCTATTGCAAAATCACTGTGCATGTGGAACGACAGTGTTTAAGCACGTGTCTTTTCCTATTCGCTCAATGTTTACATCGCAGTTTTGCACTTTGGTCTGTTTATTAAAAAAAAACCTTAACTTTCAAACTCACTACGACAACAGACAATGGTTGGATAAATTATTGCTATGGCAAATTATTCTTGTAACGTAAAATTACAGTGTATCATCTTTTCATGCAGTATTTATCATACACATACATTCACTTCTTGGGCACTGTGTTTCCTNCCTTAACTTTCAAACTCACTACGACAACAGTCAATGGTTGGATAAATTATTGCTATGGCAAATTATTCTTGCAATGTAAAATTACAGTGTATCATCTTTTCATGCAGTATTTATCATACACATACATTCACTTCTTGGGCACTGTGTTTCCTGAATGCTGTTGCACGCATGGAACAACAAATTAACAGTGAAATACAAAGTAACAAATCTTACAGCAGAATTTTCCACAAGTGGCCATTGTTCCTGTAAAGATTACTCAGAACCACCAAGCAAAAATCACTGACAACATAAGAAAACATTTTTTTGCTGTCCCTTATCAGTAAATGCATGCAACGAAGAACTCATAATATACTTACATTACATCTGCCTGAACCATTTTAATGTTACGGCTTCTAGTGATCGCAAGCTCTTTCCGAGAACAAAAAACTGGTTTGCAAAGCACACAAAGTCGAAGGCAGAAGGCAGGTGACGAACCAACTGTTTTATGTAAAATCCACTTTCTTCTTTCCATGGCCGTATCTCCATATTTTTTTTTCTTCATGACGCATTAGAATTTTTGCTATTTGTCTAGCTTAGTGGAAATTGCCTTGTTTCTGGCTGAACACCAAAGATTTCCAGTTGAAATCAACTTTGTTTTGTAACATGTGGACGGGAACTGAAGAAACACCCCTACAGCTTTAGTTGGGGGAAGGGAAAAAACACAGCTCATACTGCACTGCGTAATTGATAAGGAGATGGTCCCCTCATTCCCGCTCTCCTGCGACTGTCTTTTCTTGCAGAAAATGATAGCAGTATACAAGATGTTGAACTGTGGAGATTCAAACAGAATTTTGGATGTCATTTATAAGCAATGGTAGGAGCATTTCACTTTTAAACTTTAAAAAAAGGACTGTTATTTCGAAGAGCGTCGCTATTCCAGGGGTCTTAGAAACCAGAGATTACTGTACTAGTATACTTTCTTACTTACAATCTTATTTACTTACACGCACCACACACTCATCTCACTTAACACCAACCTTCTGCAGTTTCTCGATAGCGGTGGCAACGTCCGAAGAATACGTCTTGGGGAGGCACAGGTGGCCCTCTGACCTGGTGGGGTCGGAGTTGAAGCCGACCACAGGCTTGGTGTTGCCCGTCACGCTGCTGGCGACCATGAGAAACGTACCATCGCCCCCCAGCGGGAAGACAAAGTCGGCCCAGTCTACGTCTGCTTGAGCCAGCTCAAACCTAGCACACAGTAGCTCCCGCTTAACAGACCAGCACATTTACAAGCCTGCACACAGAACACTACAAACCTAAAATTACATCATCATTGTGTTATATTATGATGCGTGTTTAATAAACTTTATGTTACACTATTCAAGTTACCAGAATTTGGAGGTGTATCTACGTGCGTTCAAATATAATTAAAAACAAAATAAAGAGAAATAAAAGCACCTTTCTAAATGTAGAAAAAACAAATAAATATAAATAAATATTTAAAAAATATTTGGCTTAAGGGAAGAAAATGTAAAGAAATTAATTTGACTTAACAGAGTATTTTCAAGAACAATTAAACCTAACTAAAGTATTTATTTCATGCAGTGTAAGACAAAATAAAGAAAAATGTACTACAGAAAACATAGCACTTATCATAAACATCCACATTTAATTGAACAGTAAAGAACAATCCTGGCGTTCGCTATGAGGGATTTCAGAACACCATGGAAAAATGAAATGAGGATGTCTGTACCGGGAATCGAACCTGGGTGCTCCTGCACGAGTCCAATGTGTTACCACAAGGTCACCTTGCTTGGTCAACGAGCTGATGGTTGCCAGAGTAGTTTGGAGCTGCTGTGATCACAGCATCGCATTGTCTTTCATCTTTATGCGTAACCATGTGATATCAAATCCAAACTTTGACTACTAGACTTTTTTCTGTAATGAGGTGGTTTCCGAACTATGCAGTGTGCTCCTTTGAGATACGAAGGGGGAAGGGGGTAAGTGTAAAGAACTTTTTAGAATCAATCACTATGATAAAATGCCATTACTGTGTTTGCCAGAACAAAGTATGATGAGAAAATGTGACAATTTTTCCAAGATCAAGGCAAAGCAGGTGTAAATTAGTGATAATTACAGCTTTAATGAAATGATCCGTAACAACGTTTCTTGCACTGGTTTTATTGTCCAAAACTGCTAAGAAATACCCAAATTATATTAACTTCCACTCATGTGAACAGCGGGATGTGTTTAGCTTTCTCTGCTGGGTTTCCCGTTAGCCTTGGTTCTTGCAGAGTAGACCTGCTGCTTGAGCAGCTTTCCTTCCTGTCTGCAATGTCCAGGCTGTCCACTGAAATTCCATTTTGGAATTCCCTGACTTTTCGCTGTTTCCCAGGCTGAATATTACCATTTTCAGTACAGAAGCCTTCAAATATGATATTTTCCAGCCGCTGACGGAACAAATAGTTACGTTGAATTTATTTACACTGCAACAGACCAAGCAAGCAGGGAAAATATTTTATCCAGCCCATCAATATTTCTCATGATACGCACTATTGACATCACACGAGTGCCCATTACAAACACACAAATACTTTGTTTTGTCCTAGATAGGCCCTATGCCACTTGGCAAAGATGTATTATTGCCAGTTCACAAACTTAAAAATTGGCATTTTAAAATCCATATGATCACACTTACATTATCCTGTATCGACACAACTAATAATTTTTGCAGAGTAGCAATTATTTACATTTTCCCTCACCCAGATGAATATTCCCAGACATTTACCTGACTTTTCCCTGTGGGTGGACACCCTGCCTCTCTGGTTCTCCAAAACAGAGTGGATGAAAGAAACAGGGACACAGGGAAGAGGGAAGGTAATCACAAACTAGCATCCGGCTCCATCCGTACTGAAGGGTGGTTCTCTTGCGTGGCTAGTCCTATCCTTGTTGGCAAACAGCCATCGGGAAGGTTTCCTAAAGAGGCAACAGCCTCATATATCCCCCCACCCACTGTCCCTCTCAAGAAAGGTGACTCCCAGCCCACCAACATCTAGGTCAACGATAGAGCTGCAAAGCCATCTGGCTGCGAGTGTTGTTTCACAGCATGGCTTTGGTACTTGCAGCTCAACGTCTCTGCTCTATGAATTGTAGTCGTAACGGACATAACTTACGAGGGGCTTTACGATGAGTCCCCTGTGGGTTCCGCGACACCTCTTTCTTCCGTTAGCACCCGAGCTGCCCCACCACCTTACAAATATGTACTGCTCTTTCCATGACTCAACTTATGGCTCTAAGGGATCCTGTAGGCTCCCTGACTAAACTGCCCAGGGCTTTCTTACGTCTGCTGTCTTGCAAGACTTTATGGACAAACTGCAGAACTGGCTATTAAAAAGTTATGTACACTAGGCTTCCTTCCGATATCTCACACTTTGGTTTATCACATCAGCATAATTAGTAAACACATGTAGACCTAATTGAAAGAGCAAGCTCTACCAGACTGGCTGCACCATCTTGTATGAAGTGGAAGGGGTAAAAAAAAAAGAACGCCATGTGCACAAAGAACCCTTCCCCTCCACTGCTGTCGAAAGGAAGACTCCTCAGAGACAAAAACTGTCTCCATCCGCCCTAGCTACAAGAGCTCAACGCCACTGAGAATGCTGCTGTGTCCGCTTCTTGATGATTAAGTGGTTGTGTGCTCAACCACTAGCTTGCGCACTATCCTACACCCATCTACCAGAGCACTGCCGGGGTCTTGACTGCAACTATAGGCAAAGTATATGGTAAAGTAAACACTTTTTGAAATCAACACTTGAAAAAGAAATCACTTACCATTAAATGCACATGTGCTACTATAAACACTGGCATGTTGGCTCCCAGTTGTCAACAAAATAAGTAAAATACTTCCAAGTCTTGATATTGTATTGTGAGTGTAATGTTTCAATATATGGCAAATCATATTGGTGGGTTTTTTTTTTTTTTTTTTTTTTACTTTATGCACATTACAGTAGAAATTCACATATTAGTATCACATTCAGGTTCCTAACAGTGTTAGGTTTTCACCACCTGACTGATGCAAGTATAACATCGCTAGGCCCAAGGCAATGCAGGAGCTGCATTTGATGCGGCAGCTAAAGCACTCGCATCTCAACACCGTAAACAGGGTTCAATTGCCGGCAAGATTGCTCCCAGATTTTCACACGTGGGAATTGTTACGGACGATGCCGCTGGTTGGCGGGTTTTGTGGGGATCTCCCATTTCCCCCACCCTACCATTCCGGCGCTGCTCCATACTCACCGGCTCTCAAGACACCGTTATTAAGAGCCGCCTTAACTTTTCCACTCCACCCATGGCCATTTTAATTTTACGTACAGCGAAAGGATACAAAATAAGGGAAAAAAAAAATCTTAAGCAAGGTTTTCAAAAGTGCTCACTTTTCTTTGAACAACCCATACATGGTTTTATTTAAGAGTAAGATACCTCAAAATCACTGGCACAGATCCTTTATTATTCCAAAAACATTTTTCTCTCATTTAATACAAACAAAATTATATCAATACTAACTGCCTAGTTTACAAACAATACTCACAAAACCATCCGTGAATACGATGAAATAACAAAAATTCTACATACCAATGCTTATTCAATAATCCTAACAAAAGGTGAGCTGGGGACTTCAAGGAATAAATCTTCTAAAGAGACACAATTCACAGCTGTTTACCTGTTCACGCGCCGTATTTCAATCCCTCGACTTTTCATCACCTCCTCAACGTTCTTTTCAAAGTCTTTGTGGACGTTGTGGTGGTGGATGAGCAAGTCAAAATCCGAGCCCCTTTTACGCATCTTCCTCTCCAACTCCTGCGTGCTGAGGTTTGGGTACCGCAGGCGTTCCAATTCATAGCGGGAAAATTTTGAAACTAGAAGTGCTTGCTTCAACTCAACAGGTGGACTTAAACAATTACTGAATTTGCACCCTGCAATAAAAAATGTAAAAAAAAAAAAAATTGCTCTACCATTACGCTGGAAAAAAATTTACATTAATTAAAAGCTACAGCTATTATACCAAATTGCTGATCTTATTTTTAACAAGTCGACACGTTAAAACAAGTATTTATCAATGGTGAAATTTCAGCAGCTGTTTGGGTGGGACTAGGGTTAGCGAATTTTTCAGATTTGCAATAAGGGACACTTCCAACAATGTATAACATGACATCTGACCGCAATGAAATAAACAAGGAAAATTGTTATGAAAAGGAACCATTCTAAACACAATCTGTAATGTGCAAAAGTCTGTACATTCGTCAACATTGTCTCTGAATACATACAACAACAAAATATTAGTTGCGACTTTAGTCATAATTTAGTGTGATCTGAATTTCCGATTTCATTGGCTTCAAAACAGATAACACCAACCCACGCTGGTAGAAAAGATACTGTACACATATCTGCAAGAACTACTTACACAAACGCACTTGTTGATGAATGCCATCACTCGTTGGCATCAATTGTAACTATCTGTGATCACTGGTCAGTGTGTAAGCTTAATCATACCTGCAATCGTGGAAATGGTAACTTTACTGACGTATGTGGTAACATGCAGTTTATTTTCGAAAGGTAGCAGAAATCTACAATTATCGGTAATTATTAAGTTTAGGGTTTTTTTTGTAAAATTAAAAATAATTCACTGAAAGTTGTATATTTCCACTCTACTAACGATGCAGAACACCAATATACTAGGGGCATTAACGTCCGACTAATTTCGTAATATGTGCCCACCTTACCTAACACAACCTAACCCCACAATAGGTTAATCACTATTTTACATTTTTAAACTAACCTAGGTTTGTTGGGTTTTACACTAACCTATGTTTTTTGGATTTTACACTAACCTAGGGTTGTAGGGTTTTACACTAAACTACGAATGTAGGATTGCAGGGATTTAAAGGAACCGTAAAACACAACAAAAGAATGTAAATTGACTCACCTAGGTAGGGGGCAGATATAATTCCTCTGACGTTAATAGACGTAAACAAACATATTTCGCAAGTTTTTAAAATATGTTCTACTTATTTTACCATTACACCCTCTTGAATATGAACAAGGTAAGCTGTGCAGAACGGTAATTATCTAGTTTAGGGGCTTTTCTGAAAAACACAATAAAAATTTAAAATTATGATATATTTCTACTCTACTAATGATGCAGAACACGAATATACTAGGGGCATTAACGTCCGACTAATTTCGTAATATGTGCCCACCTAACCTAACAAAACCTAACCCCACGATGGGCGAATCACTATTTTACATTTTTAAACTAACCTAGGATTGTTGGGTTTTACACTAACCTATGATGTTAGGGTTTTAAACTAACCTAGGATAGTAGGGTTTTACACTAACCTAGGATGTTTGGGTTTTATACTAACCTAGGATGTTTGGGTTTTACACTAACCTAGGATGTTTGGGTTTTACACTAAAATACGAATGTAGGATTGCAGGGATTTAAAGGAACCGTAAAACACACCAAAAGAATGTAAATTGACTCACCTAGGTAGGGGGCAGATATAATTCCTCTGACGTTAATAGACGTAAACAAACATATTTCGGTAATTATCTAGTTTAGGGGCTTTTCTGAAAAACACAATAAAAATTTAAAATTATGATATATTTCTACTCTACTAATGATGCAGAACACGAATATACTAGGGGCATCGCTTTAAAATAAGTGCAACATATTTTAAAAAATTGAACAAGTTTGTGAGATGACTGTTTCTGACAGTTTGTTTACGTTTATGAACGAAACGTTTTATGCCAACAAAAGTTGTTTTAATGAATTCAGCATAGCTTACCTAGTTGATATTGAAGCGGCCGTAGTGTTAAAATAAGTAGAACATATTAAAAAAAACTTGCAAAATATGTTTGTTTGTTTCTATTAAAGTCAGAGGAATTATACCAGCCCCCTACCTAGGTGAGTCAATTTACATTCTTTTGGTGTTTTTTACGGTTCCTTTAAATCCCTGCAATCCTACATTCGTATTTTAGTGTAAAACCCAAACATCCTAGGTTAGTGTAAAACCCAAACATCCTAGGTTAGTATAAAACCCAAACATCCTAGGTTAGTGTAAAACCCTACTATCCTAGGTTAGTTTAAAACCCTAACATCATAGGTTAGTGTAAAACCCAACAATCCTAGGTTAGTTTAAAAATGTAAAATAGTGATTCGCCCATCGTGGGGTTAGGTTTTGTTAGGTTAGGTGGGCACATATTACGAAATTAGTCGGACGTTAATGCCCCTAGTATATTCGTGTTCTGCATCATTAGTAGAGTAGAAATATATCATAATTTAAAATTTTTATTGTGTTTTTCAGAAAAGCCCCTAAACTAGATAATTACCAGCCCCTAAACTTAATAATTACCCAATTATAGTTTGAATAACCGGAACATCTGGCCACCACTCAAACTTACCAGCCACTGTTCGCTTACAACAGAACTGCACAGTTGAATACATTACGCCTTCTACAGGCTACAGCATGGCTCTAAGCATATGTACAAGCGTGCAGCACAACATAGGCACGCCCATTTTATTTTATTTTGTTTAAGAAGTTACTTGTACATTAACAGCAAATATCGTGTTTGTTTACTTTCCACGCACGCAGTGTTCAATAGGTTATTGTTCGTGTCGTACTGCACCAACAGCTGATTGTTCTCATCATAGAAAGTCATATGTACTCTATGGTTCTCATAGTATTCAGTCACTTCTAGTACCAACGTTAATTCTATTTTTTTTCTTGTGGAAATGTGGGCAACAGTGCAGCCCACTGTCAAAACAAAGAATAGGAGAAAAACAAATACATAGTAGTATCTAACAAAAACGAACAAGGAATAATACCAGACGGGATCATAAATACCATTCTTCTCGGTAGAGACCCATCTAACATGGAGGGAAAGAAAGGCCATGGAAAAAGGGATAACGAGATAGGAGAGGGAAGGTCACCTAGCACATCTAACAGGACACCAAACTCTCAAAATCAGATAACAATATCGTGCTCAGGTAAAAACCGAGCGAGAACTTCACAAACTACCCGAGGGTAGTGAAAAAGTGCCGAAGAGTAAGGGACAGGAAACCTCACACGAAGCTGTTGAAGGGCCGCATGCAACGAAATTCGATCGCCGCCAGTGAAACACTGAAACAAGAGATGGCTCAAATCTGCACTTGGAGCACCGCAGATACAGGAGGGATTAGGGACTATATGAAGTTTATACAAATAAGACTGGGGTGCATAATGACCTCAAAGGAGACGAAAAGAAGTAACTGCTAAACTACAGGAACTACAATGATGTTGATATCCTTGCCAAGAATATATAGAAAATAAACGAGCATATAAATTATTAAAAACTGAAGTATAATTTTTCCATGCTAGATTCCAATGCCAGAAAATTTTCCCGTTTAATACGGGATATAAATCCGAAAAGGAAAGCAGGGGCTTCGAGACAGCCTGTTAAACACACAATTGCGCAAGTTTATCCACCATCTCATTCCCCCGAATCCCTACATTCCCTGGTACCCACATGAAAAGGAGAGTAACATGTAATTTATCCAAAAGGATACACTGTTCCCTTATGAACCATATAAGCACCTCCTTATGGAGAGTACGAGAAGACAAGCCATAAATAAACTATGTGAATGCGATATAATCAGAGGATTTAAGACCTTGAAATCGTAAACATAATGTCAAGGCATGTACACTGCAAAAGATTCGGCATAATAAATAGTGGAGGTGGAAGGGAGCTTAAAGAGTCCAGAAAATTTATGTGAAGAATCAAAACAAGCAGACCCAACACCTTCGACAGTTTTTGAGGCATCAATGTAAATCAAGTACATTCAGGATATCCAGCAACAATAGCCTTAAACTCTTGTTGAATGACAATGGGAGAAATATATCTAGTAGAAGATAGAAAGAGAGGTCAAGGAAAATAAAGCGAAACCTCATACTGCAAACTGTGAAACAATCTAGAGGGAGGGCGAACAAAGCCTGCCGTCGTTAATAATATTTTCGGTAGAATGTAACCAAGGTTTTCAACTGCCTGTGAAATTCTCCTTATGCGAAAACTACGAGTACGAATCCAATGTTTACCTGGCAACAGCCTATAACGGTCGGACATGGACATAAGAAAAATTCCTTACGCAAGACCATAATGGGAGTAGGAAAACGTTCTATATAGTCTCCAATTTGTTCACAAAAAAAAATGACAACTGCCCAGCAATCGGAATACCGTAATCTAAAACAGACCAGATGGTAAACATATAAAAACTACGAAGAGCAAAAATGCTAGAACCCCAACGCCAATGGGCGAGAGCCTTTAAAATATTAATTCTTTTGCAACATTTAGTAATAGTGTAACCAACGTGGGTAGTCCATCCACCACAAGCCTCTAGAAAGATAACCAAATACTGGACCTTTGTCACACAGGGAAGAAGAGAACGTCTGATGGTTGGAGAAGGTAGCGGCGACTGGGACAGTTTACATGTGAAATACAGGGTGCGACTCTTCTCCACAGAAAGATTAAAACCATGGTCATCCAACCAAAATGATAAAGAATCAATGACTGTAGTCAAGGAAGTACAAGCTATATATCATAGGAAACATATTCAACCCAAAGCACAATATCATTAGCAATAGAACGAACATGGGAGCCCAGGTGAAATATGATGTTACATCGTATGAGGGTAAATGGAAACCAAGTTTAGACATTTTGTCATAAAGGAGTGATGTGAACCGCGCGTTCACGAGCTCTTTTGTGCCCTCTGACTGCCACAGTCAGGTCAACCGCACCAGAGAAAGTGCTACAAAGTGTAGTGCATTAGTGTACGTTATGTCAACAGAGGACACAGCCACAGCCAGAGAGGTTTGCATAGCAGACTTGGCAACGCTGTGGCTAGTGTAATGTGGATGCATCACCGAAAGTGTAATATAAACTTTTATGTAATAATGTAACAGTTTAATAAGTGTATGTAAGTCATTGTATTTTATTGTGCTTAATTTAATTCATATCATTTTTCATCACATATTTCATCTTTCAGTGTTTTTGTGATTCACCTTTTCGCCGCTTGGCTTCGGCTTTCGCCACTGGTGGTGGAAGCCAATCCCAAGCTTACCCCAGTTCTTCTCAGCACCTGGACGAGACCAGAAGTGTAAGTCTCTCGCTCCTCCGCGAGAACCGGCGAGGCCCTCGGTACCGGCATGTTAGGCTGAAATCATCTTTACTACAATAGTATTCAAGTAATTAACCGGAACATTTATTTTATTTGTTTCAAGTACCGAGGGGAGAGCAACTGCACTCTCACCGGAGAGTTTTCAACACAAACGCGTTTATCAACTTAAAGCCACGTGTTATTCGCAGCGCAAAGCCTGAGGCCATTTTTCATATCATTCATGCATTTATTCACCTGTGAACAGACTATGAATAAACCACCCAAGCAGGAAAATAGTGTATTATTATTATAGGGCAACCTTGTAAGCGTCATCAGTGTTTAGTAAAATAGTTCAGGCGTACGAGACGGCCGACAGTCTCGCCATCCTATGTAAAGTGTGCAACTGTAAGTACGCTACAATCAGGCAATAACTGATGGCAGGTTCACCAGGGTCCCCGGGCCGTCGACCGTACGACCCTCACTTCATTAGCTCACCACTGAGTTATGGCGTCGGGCAAAATTTAATTACCAAACCAGCCCTGGTAACGGACGCCACATCAGGAGTTTAAGCTTGACATTATCAAAAGCCGATTCCAAGTCTAGAAACACTGTACCCAATACATTCCGGCGAGTGCATGTGTCCCGTATACGTGAAAACAACACGGCAACACCATCCAGGGTACTAATACCAGAACGAAAACTAAGTTTTTCTGGACGAAATGAACAATGATACTCTAACCACAAGTTAACCCTGTTTCGACAAATCTCTCAAAACGTTTCGCCACACAAGAATACAGTGCAATCGGACGACAAGGCTCTGCTGATAGAGGATATTTACCTGGTTCCAAAATCGGGACTTTTTCGAAATCCCTCCACACACCATGGATACATTTCATTTGGATGTTACACACACACACACACATGCACTTTATATAAGATTCTTTTGGTCTTTTACCTCCTCTGAGGATGACAGAGGGACAGCTATATGTTTACGGGATATGCAGGATGGTGAGGTTGTCAACATTACTTATCATGACAGTTTCCACTGTGTTGATGCGGTGGTGATTCGGTTGTCTCTAGACTGCTTCCGTATTACTATCATCTCGGTCTATGTCCATCCTAAATTTCGATATTCAGAGCACGATTGGGCCTCTTCCTTTTCCCAGTTTCCACAACCGGTACTTGTGGATGGTGATTTCAATTGACACCATCGTATGTGGGGTAATCCCTTCGAGGATGTTTATGGTCACCATTTGGTAGAATTTTTACTTACATTTTCCTTTGCTCGACTGAATGGTATCACTACTGGATTACACTTTGGGGCACTTATCACTTCAGCTGCGGCCTACAAGCCAGTCCGATGCCACTTGGTGGTGCGTTGCGTCGTAGGTCGTGGTGCGAGCTGCTACGAAGCAACGACCAATTGCCAGTGCGCCCAAATGCTGTGGATTTGGGGTAAACACCGTTTCGGATCACCTACCTATTTACTAAAAGAGTTACCTCTTGTAATAAATGAGTGGGGCGGTCTCTTGAGTTACGTAATCCTTGTCGGCAAGAAGGTGCAAGTTGCGTTCTTGTCGACCTGCACTGCGCACTCTTGACCTGATGTTGTTGGTGCGGCCCGGTGTAGCTGGTGTATTTGTTGTGACTGTGGTGGTCAGAGTGGGTACAAGGAGCTCGTGGACGCATGATTCACATCACAGTACATACATGCCTACTCCAATTTATTTTTACACTTAAGGATAGTGAATATTTAATCTCTCTTAACTCGACAAAGTCGAGTTTCAGTGCACGGTGAAACGCACATTATATTTAATTGAGATTATGTAGCGACCAATCAAGATTCAAACTTCGTTAGTAGAATAACGTTAACATGAGGTGAATCGCTCTCGCTGGCTGCGCATAACCAATCTCCATGTCCAATGTCCCAACCATGGAGGTATTAGTCTATGGATCTAGATCTCGGGAAGGCCATAGTCTATGGGGAAGCCCCTCCCGACATGACAGCAGACGATAATGAAAGACAAGGTCAGAGTTAGTGGTGGCATGGCAAAAAAAATGCGTGTTTAATATGTAGTTGAATAGGTGTGATTTCGTTTATAATTAATTCTGAATAATGGCTAAAAGAGTGCACAGCATTTGGATGAATAGACAGTTTTGGAACTTGTGACAGATCGACTTTTTGCAAGTAGGTAACAGTTTTTTACTTCTTATCTTTTAGGTAAATAATACATATATGAAAATGTTATATATAATGTTATACATAAATGAAGTATATATATATATATATACTTATCTTTTCGCAGTCAGTGTAATACTATTTTGCATAACTATTTTTTTTTTCTTATTAGGCATTACTAATACACCTATTTTCTCTGTCTTTATCATAGGCGTGATTTGGGGTTGGCAAGGGGGGACACTTGCCACCACAATATTTCGAGAACAAACAAAATCAACATTTGCACATACTTTTCACTTTTGCCACAATAAATGTTCCCATGGAAATCTGAGAGAAAGAAAATTCATGGTGTCGTCTTTGTGCAGTAATCACGTCAATTGCTTTTCTGCACCAAAAATTAGTAGCTGCAAGCTAAAATGAATTTAAACACAACTTTCTTTGTGACTAAAAGTGTAGAGTGTAGTGTACTAAATGATACTGCAACTGGTACATCAAAAACACATCAAAGTTATAATAACTTCAGCTTCTAGCCTTTTATAATACAATTTGTACGTCTGCAATTATAGTGCCAATTGCCATAGACTAGACAGTTACATTCCACAGTAATTAAACTTCAACATGCTGTTGCTAGTTCCCTCTAGTACACCTGGATCCAGGTAGGTATTGCCCTCGTAACACAGCTAGTATCATGGATTTTGTCACACCATCTGCTAGACAGCAGCGCAGTAGGTATTTTCACTCTTCAGTTGAGTCAGTGCATGTGAAGGGATGTGACATTGTGTTGGAGTTGTATCGAATTACTTCTCTCTGTTTAAGTTGGGATTGTAAGTAAAAGTGATTATTATTTTATAAGATTACACTCTATTGTATTTTTATGCAGTTCCGATAGCGCAGAAATATTGCAGCATAGTCGGAACTCGCATACCAGCAAAGCAAAAATCATTCTTTAAGGCCCCCGTCTACCTGGAACTTTTTCCCACGTTTAGGCCGAGAAGCGCGGGAGCGATAAGAGCGACACTGCCATGCGCATCAAGTATGCCATCGCTGCTAAGCGCAAGGCTCTGAACTGGCGTGCAGTGTTCTCGTCGTGCTGCGTGTACCTGTGGGACTTTCAGCGGTGACCATATTATTTTATTAGTGGGAAGTCTTTAGGAAGGTTCAGTGCAGGCCCCTATAGTAGTTTTGTATGTATCTGATGCGTGCATTTTGAGCTACAGCGCCTTGGAAAGGCCGTTTTTAGCGGTTTTGGAGTACTCTGAATTGATGTTTCTAACGTACGTGATATTTTGAAAGTACTTAACAGCTCACGTCTGAAGTGTGTGTTCTTTTCATAGATCATCACGTTGGACGCATGCTTAATAGTTTAGTTGAAAAACGTGTATTTCGAACACTCCGCAACGCAGTTCAAGCGCCAGGTAGATGGGCGCCTTAAAGACAAAAGTAACATTAATCGGTTGATCTGAACCGTTGCATATTTCTGAATGCAACACAGTTTATTATTATTATTTATTGGCGCATTAAAGACAGTGACGAACCCAGAGACTCTATGCTTGATTTTTAAGTTGTATGTGAATAGCTAGAGATGGGTTGTTACAACAATTTTCTGTACCTGTTCCAAACTGATACGTTACATTATAGTATCTGATACAAAGTTTTCAGCGGTGGAACGACGACATTGAGGTCCTTGAGTGACACCAGATGGTCCTGTCGTGTAGAAGCTGTATGTTCATTATTTGACAATTTTGAAACTACATTGACAGTTTTGAGCGGAATAGCGGCAACTGATCGTATCTGTGGTGACGAGGCCAGTACCCTACTTAAATGCATGGAAGATTTCAATTTACTTGTTCATTGATATTTTGTTCCTAAGAAGAGTTCATTCTCAGTGTGACATCCTATCTAAAGTCCTCCAGAGCAGTGGTGTGAACTATGAAATCTTGAAAAGTGTGGCGAACAGCACAATCAAAATTTTGCTTATTTAATATTGTTTAGACTGATGCCTTTTCACTCAACTGTTCAATCACTGCACTGAGGTAGCCAAAATTATGGGTTCGAGCCAGCACAATTGCCAAGAAAAGGCATAATCCCACAAAATATAGATAGTGGAAGTGAAATCACTTTTGAAACAGTGGAAAATTTTTACGAAGCTACTATCCTTTTTCTCTTCTTGACATTCTGGTCCGAGAACTACGAGACAGGCTGACTGAACACAATTTGGATGTTCTAAATCACCTGGTTACCATACTGGGTAAAGATAAAGTTGACTCGTTCAGCAGCATAGATGTTGTTTGCAACTACTACGCCCTAGACAAGGAATGCGTGATGGCAGAACTGCAGTGATTTTATGAAATGGAAACTATAAAGAACAAGTGCAGTAAAGAAATAGCGGTTGCATGCGTTGAAAATAATGTGAAAAATATTTTCCCAGTGATTTTTGAGCTCTTTAGTCAGTATCTCACCATACCTGTAATCTCAGGTTCTTGTGAACAAAACTTTTCACGTCTGCGATGGTTGAAAACATATTGCAGGAATTCTTCAAGGCAAGAAGAAAGGCTGTCTTCTTAGGCTCTTTTAACCATTGAACGAGATACAAACGTTGACGTATTGAATGCGATAATTGCTTTTAATTCAAATCATAACCAAAGATTACATTTTCAGTGAAAGAGAAAAACCAGACTGGAATTGTGTGATCACAGAAAAATAATTGCATTTTCTGTTGATAATATATCTCAATATTACTATTTTTTTCTCTTCTGAATGTTTAGAAGTTTATCACTACATTAAAATTGTGTAACCTATTCCAAATGCATAGGTAACACTAAAATTAAGTCCCAAAGTTTCAATTTCCAGTACTTCAATTTTTCTAAATCAACAAATGCATCTAAAAAAAAAATTGAAGTAAGAAAACTAAAAGTAATGAAACTGCAACAAATTCTAATTTTACTACCCTCCGGTTAATTATAAAAAGTATTAGTTTCATTACTTTGACACAGCATTTAAAGTGTCAAGAGCATTTTCATGTCAGAGCGACACTTAGCATTTGGAAACTCATAAATAAACACACGAACAAGACTTGAGGTAAACCATCATGGGCCTAGCAAGAATTTCAGAAATGAAAAAAGGAATTTGGGGATAGAGAGAGACTTTGGCCACAGTTTGTACACAGATTTATTGCCAAGTTTTAAAGTATTCACTTTTCATTTCTGCATATACTATTGGGATTTGTTGCATGTAATATATAATACTGACTCTAAAATTAAAGTACAAAAATCCAAAGAAGTGGTGAAACCCTCTTAAAAAGTTTCTGAAAAGGCTGAAAAATTTTTACTAACCAGGAAATCTTTTTAAAATGGTTAAATTATACACCAGTAATAGATCAAGGGCAAACCTTAAGCTAATTAGGCATGAAAACTTATAACCAAGGAATTTATTAAAATGGCTTTACTGTACGTTTTTTTAAGTGTCTGTGCTTGATGTTTTAACAAGTGAATCATTTGCAGGTGAATGTTTAATGTTGCATACCTGATGGGAAGAAGTTAGTTTTCCTGTAACCTGGAGAAACCATGCAAAATTTAATGCGTTTCGGAACCAATACGATAGAATGAAGGGGATAAAAAAAATTATCAAACAATGGTCTATAAAGTATTTTGACACATTGATAGTTATGGTGTGTGACTCCAGACTGCTAGCTTTAGTTATGGGCGTGGAGCTGCACTCCCCATTGCATCACCTCATTACGAAAATAAAAAAAGAATGCTTCCAATTATGCATTTTTCACTAGAGAGATTGCATGTCTGAAAATGTAACTAAATTAGAAATAAGTTTTATAATCTAGCATAGATAATTTGTAATGATCATGTTTAAATATATTCTTATGTTGTGTTTTTAATGTCAAATTGGATCTTTATTTTCCGGTTTGCACCTCCTATCACCTGACCCCGCGCACGCCTATGACTTTTGTGTTTTTAGAATGAAAAATTTAACTAATAACATTTACAGATATTGAAAACAATAAACACTATTACCCTCTAAGAAATCTTTTATTGCAGACATTCTCGCCTGTAGCACATTCCATTAGTACTAATAGCTTTTATTTTTAAAATTTGTATTTAAAAACCTCCAATGTAACAAAAACAAAATTCCTTGCACTTAAATACCACATGGGTGGACAATGACACAAATTTTAAGTGAAGGAGGGAAAAGTTCATAATATCACACACTTGTGTGCTTCATAATATAGCGGGAATAGACCGCTAGGCTACTGATTACATCATAAAAAGTAGACAGAATGCACAAGCACTCACAGGGTGGTACTCGTGGATAGACACGCACAAACAAATGTCAGACGAACACATTTTCTACGCGAATGCGAGGAAAATATGTTCGTCTGACTTTTGTTTGTGTGTGTGTATCTACGAGTGCTGCCATGTTATTACTCGTGCATTCTGTCTATGTTTTATAATGTAACTTACGTACTTTAGCAGTATTTGTAGCTGTAGGGACACGTGGTCGGAGAACGTGAGAGGGCACCTGCTGAAGCACAGCTTCGTGCTCTCGCCCCTTTGCGCTCTCTCCAACGAATCGAGACGACGAGAGAGCATTCTCCCCGACGTCATCACAACGTGGTTGCGAGAGCATGAAAGAGCGCTCTCTGGACCAACTGAGACGCAGCCTCAGTGTGGTGGTATGCGATTTAACTGTTGGGGGAAAGTACTGTTACTTTCACAACAAAATGTGGATCCCAGATTGGATTTATGTAATACTTTAAATTTCCCCTTACAACTGAGTTATTGTGGGTTGCTGTTGTTTACACGTGCGGTTTTGTAGGGGAGCCGCAGTGGTGCAGCGGTCAGACTGCTTGCATCCCACCGCACCAAACCGAGTTCACTTCCTGGCAGAGTAGACCAGGATTTTCACATGTGGGAAACATGGTGCACGTTGCCATTGCGCAGTGGGTTTTCTCTGGGGTCTCCCTCCAGTTTCCCTCCACGTTGCATTCTGCTGCTGCTCCATCTTCATCTCACTTCACTCTCATTGGTGCTGGAGACCCCCAGCTGTCAAGCACCGTCCAAATCACAACCTGGGTGTGACTCGCCAGTTAATTAATAACTTGAAATTTGACTTGGATTGCTAATGTTATTGCAATTTCTGTAGTTGTTCATATTTAAATAATCACTTCACTTTCTTTTGCAGATAGAAAACAGTAATTAATAAAAGTAAGCTCTTAGTTAATTAAGAAAGCTTGGGAAAAAGTTGTTTAAACTCCTGCCATGCTGAAAGTTTTGATTGGACTGCCTCCTATGAAATATGACTTGTAGCAAAATATTGAAATGAAGTAGGTACACTCGTTACCAGAATGGTCAAAAAATATGATTCGTGAAAAAACAATGCATATATTTTGTAACACTGTAAAATCTTTGCTAGAATTTACTTATTTAAATGTTAAAAATAAATGAAGATTGAGTGTATTGAATCAAATATAAAACATATTTCTATTCTGGACACTAGAAAGCATATTTGGCAAGAAAACCTTAATCAAGTACGGCAGTTATAATAATTTCTGTTGTATAAAAAAAGTATTTTTAATAATTGATTTAAATTTTGTGGCTGAAATGGATGTGCATAAAATCAATTACAGGCAGTCCTTGACTTTCATACATTTGAGATTCATACAACTCGCTCTTTCATACATGACATATTATCACCTCTGATACGACCAGTTTGGTCTTCCATACATCTAGCAATCTACCAACATATTGATACAGACTGTTAATAGCCATCTAACACTGGCTGTCATATTGGCACAATACAAATGAGTGCTTCTGTTAAAATAATATACGAATCTTTTAAAAATTTTTACATAGTTTTTACAATCTACAAAATAAAATGTTACATTTGCACAACAATTTTACAGAAAGTAGGAAGCATATTTAATTACCCTATTTATTCACATAGTACTTACAACCAAAAACAAATACAGGTTTTGAAAATCAACATTTCATGTAAGAAAATATTCCACATGTATATTTATTTGTTATTTTCAATGAAATACTTGTTGAAAATAACATGTTTATCAATTAGTTATATTTTATTTCTACAAAAATTAATTTTTTTTAAATTTCCTTGTCTTTGGAACGGAACCTCTCTTATTACATGCGTATATATGATTCAACTTTCATACATTCAACTTTCACACACATTTTCAGGAACACATGTATGAAAGTAGAGGACTGCCTGTATTCACAATATTTGTAAACATTGTTACTAATTTTTTATTTTATACAACCATAGTAATTATTGTAATGTTTTTGCTTAATGTTTTTTTTTTTGGGAAATTTGCTTTTTAAAGCTACCAGGCAGGAAACACTATTACATTTTGATTTAGAATAGATTTTTACTGATTTTTTTTATTTTTTATATTTAAGTAAATTCTAACTTAAATATTTTATAACATTACAAAATATATGCGTTGGTCTTTCATATGCAATATAAATCAATTCTGGCAGTGTGTGTATAGCCTATTTGTGATTTCTTCACACTTTTTGAATCAAACCTTTGAAAAATCACCCCACATATGATGTGTTCCGTTGTTTCCTAAAAAGTATCTTATTTTTGGTTAAATTGAAATAAAATTTATAACTTAATTTTATATATTATATTACTTCCTTTGAAATTATTTTTCAATAAACCAGTGAGAAAGTAGGTGAGTAAGAAATAGTTTGCATGCAAAATATTATTACACTGAATGCGCATGATCGCAGTGCATTGCCCTTTGATGTAATTTTCTGGATTCGGTTAAGCTTTGTGCCTCAGGTGGAGGAATATCCTGGAAGTAACTTAAGCAGGGCTTTGGAAAAGTGTGATGAAACTGTGAATTGACTATATACTACATCTTGAGTTCTGCATGTTGTACAGTCAGGTACATTGGACGCCACCCTACTTTTACCTTAAGGGCCCTGATGCAATGTGCTTCTGCTAATTGCTGATAACCCTGCCGATGCCGACTGCAGTGCGATCGACGCTCTGCGTGCTACAATAAATGTTGATCCCCTGCTGACGAGTGTAGTCCCATTGATGTCCTATAGGTGGCGAGGCAATTGCTTTGCTTACGAATGCTCGTCTGCTTCGTTATATTTTTACAGTTAACCCGCTTACTACTATAAAGAATAAAAACACTTGCTACTTGTACCATTTTTATTTGCCACATGAAGAAAATAGTCATTTCCCCCGCATTTCTTTGTGCATGTGCACATTGACCTCGCATTTCATTGGCTCATTCACCACTTTTTATTGATAGCGAATCACGTACACAGGCCGATCGGCTGCTGATCAGCTCCCGACCACGAGTTGAAAGTTGGCGAACTTGGTCCGCACTGCACAGGTCACGCGAGCCAATCACATTTCAGAAATGTGTCAGCACTGCGTGCCAAGTGCCTAATGTAGCAGGGCCCTAACAGGTATCTAAGTGGTTGGTGAATATGAAGTTAGTTACATTATTTTAGTGGACTCATTTAGCTTTTGCAAGTATTTTGTATTTTTATGAAATCTTGAAGCAGCACATGGAAGTTGTTGATTTATATCTCCAATCGATGACAGGATTAAATGAAATTCTTATTTGTTATGGTACATAAAAATGTAAAATAATTTAGAAGTATAAGAACATCATAAAGAAATTACTTTTGTTAAATATCCTCAAATTCAGCAAATATGTTTTCTTACAAGGTGGCAAACTAGGTATCACAAAAATCTATAAAACTAGTTAATTACATAAATGTTTATTTAACAGTAAATTTATGTAGAACAGATAAATATACAATTTTAGGTATTCTCTCAATCTTTGTAACAGAGGTGGTACAAAATACATAATTTCAAGCAGATCTTGGTATACAAAATTTCTATTAAAGCATAAATATACTAAATTTATTGTACACGAAAGACATTCGTCCATTTCATACAACTATAGCTGACTAGAATACAGAGGCATATTTTGTTTTAAGACCACAAATAAAGTTGTCTAGGGTTTGATAACAATTGTGAAAATTTCAGACCCAGTCTGGGTCTTGGTGAAAGCAAATAAATTAGTATATCTTGGGTTGAGCTTGTTTTCGCTTGAATACTTTAGACCAGGGTAATTGAAAAAATTGTAGAACAGTTACACATTATTCAATCATACATTGAGCTGGAATTAGGTAAATTTGAGATTAAATCACAGGAAACAGTAATACTGTAAACAGTATGCAAGTCACCAAACTCTGCATTCAGGTAGAAGGGATACATTTGCAGTCACTTAAACCATTGCAACAAATAAGAGGGATAGAAATTTATTTTAATTCTACCCGTTACGTAACACACCTTTCACTAATGTACATATGCATAAGTGTGTTTTTGTATGCAATTTTTTGGAAGGTGTTTAGAAATAAGTAGGACTGCACACATCTATTCTGTTGACGTCGGAAGAGGTTGCATCGCAATACAACATAAAGTGAGTGGGTTGCAGAGAGCTCTTTTGGGCACTTGTGCATAGGCGTGCGCACTGGGCTTGCCCAGGCACACCCTAATGACCAAGCATATTTTATGAATTTAAAGATGTGATCTTTGAGATTTATTTATTAAAATTCTGGCACTTCAGCATGCCTAGGAGCACGCTGGTCTGTACAAGACATTCTGAGGAATACTGAAACTGATTTGTTCATTGCGTCAGGGCAGGCTTGACCTGGTTTTGATTCGTTTCGCTTTTAAAATTTATACAAATTAGACTTTCACAATAGAGTTTTCTATAAATATTTTAGGGAATAAAGCAAAATGTTGTCTTCTTATTTTGGCACAACTTTTGCGTAACTATCACTATTTTAAACAAAATAAAACGGATTTTTGGGGAGGGGAGGAAACCCCCGGACCTCCACTTTTATGTGGTCGTTGGCAATTCTTTAACTTTGTGCACAGCCTAATGACGACGGATGCGCACGCCTATGCACTGGTGGTCCAAGAGGTTACAATGCAAACTCCTAGTAAAATACTTTTTTCTCCTTGGTTGTAAGACAAACATGCTACAATCTTTGATGCCAGCCATTGTTGTGTAAACGGTTGTTTTTGTCAGAGAGAGGCCAATTAAAGAATATATATCTATAAATAATGTTCCTTTACTGCTTTGCTCGGGTATGGAATATTTCTGTAGGGTCAGTAGTGATGTTTATTTTATTTTTTATTGGTTGTGTATTAAGGCAGTTATTCTCTTTCATCGTATATGATCTGCAAGCAACTACGACTACAAATATGCAGAAGAAAATCTGTATATATTTTTTTGTTTGTTGAATGTGTGTGTGTGTGTGTGTGTGTGTATAGCTGTGCATCCATATAACATTCCTCAATATGTATTATATAAGCTACGGTAGGTAGTCAACAGTTAATGGAGCTTGCATGTAAATTTTAACTTTTTTTTAAACACCTGCTTCGATAAATTATTTAGGAGGGTTTTGGGAGAAAAAAGAGGCAGAACAGTGGCATAAGTTTTGTGTGAGGCGAAAAATATTACATGATGACTTACCTAATGTCTGTATCTCAGACTTGAAAGAGAACGTTATATTTAAAAATCAGGTAATATTTATTTTGTATTAAATATGAATTAAGATCAGTGAGAGCAGCGGTGTGTTGGCAACAGCAAGTAAGAAATAGTTCACAGATAAATATTGTTTTAACCTAGCTTTGGTATGCTATTTGTAAATTAAAAGTTGCCTATTGATATATTTTAATTTTTAGGTAGCACCGAAGGAAACATATTTCATTGTTACAGTTAAAAATATCAGCGCAAATTACAGTGCATAGACCCTGATGACATGGTGTTTTTTTTTGTCCGAGGAAGAAAATTTAATAGGCGGAGCGGAACTTGTGTGTGTGTGTGTGTGTCTCTTTCTCTCAGTTGGAAGTATCCGAGGAGTCGCAACCCCTATTAACCATTAACTTGCAAAAGGGGCTACACAGGTTCACAAGGCTGCAGTTTGGATTGTCATCATCCTCAGCCATCTTTCAGTCCGTGTTGGAGCAAATTGTCAGTGGTATTCCTGGAGTGGTGACCTATTTGGATGATGTTTTAGTGACAGGCCCTACGTTTGAATAGGCATGGGAAAGATTAGATAAGGTATTGGCTCAGTTCAAAAGACATAGTAGTATTACAGTCAACCTGTCAAAATGCAGATTTTTGGAGCCTCGGGTGACTTACTTGGGGTATGTAATTGATTGCACAGGAGTTAGACCATCAGACAAATTATCGAGAGCAATCAAAGAGGCATCAAAGCCAACCAACAAGGAAGAACTACGAGTTAATTGTGGCTTGTTAAATTACTATGGGCCGTTATATATCAAACTCAGTGCATTTTACGAGTTGTTGAAACTGAATGCACCCTTGGGAGTGGAATTTTGATATGAGTAAACTTTTTCATGAGAGTAAAGACTGGTTTTATCAGTCTAGTTTGCTCGTCCATTTTGACCCAGTCAAGCCACTCATATTGACTTGTGGTGCATCCCCAACAGGCGTTGGAGTGGTTTTGTCGCACTTCTGAGAAAATGGTGACCGTCCTATTGGGTTTGTTTCTAAAACACTAACAGCAGCAGAAAAGAACTACTTGCAACTAGATAGCGAGGCCTTGGTCGTTATCCATGGAGTAAAAAAATTTTACAACTACATTTATGGCTGCAAGTTTATTCTCGAGATGGACCACAAACCACTCACCGTCATTTTTGGCGAGCGGTGGGGAGTACCACTATTGGCCACCGCGAGATTACAGCGACAGGCGGTGATGTTTCCGGCCTATGACTATGAAATCCGATACAAACCAGGTGCAGGCCTTCCCCATGTCGATGCACTCTCTCGGCTGCCAGTGGCAGATGATCGACCTGTGGAGTCTGAGGACTTTGCATTGTCACCAGTGTCAGGGTTCACAGAGACTATAAAATATTTTTCACCCATCATGGATAAGCCGTTGTTTCCAGCAGATATTAGGCGAGCAACAAATTGGGATGCTATTCTTACCAGAGTGAAGGATTTTACCAAATGAGGCTAGCCGGAGCGTAACCCCGACGAATCACCGTCCACTTACTTTACTAAAAGAACATAGCTCACAGTTGAGGAAGACTGTGTCCTATGGGGACACCAGGTTATCATTCCAGCATCTTTACAGAGGGTTTTATCCTGACTCTCCTACATGAAGAATATCCTGGTGCTACTGAATGAAGATGTTGGCACAATGTGTGGTGGCCAGGACTCGACGGCCAAATTGAAGATGTGTTGCGGTTTTGTCATTGCTGCCAGTGGGTTCAGTCCTCTGCCATAAAGGTTCCGTTACGATAGTGGCCATGGCCGACACGGAAGTGGAAACGCATACATGTGGACTTTGCTTCGGTGGGAGGTCGGGATTTGCTCATTGTCGTGGATGCCCATTCCAAGTGGGTAGAGGTTTTTCTTATGCATTCAGGTATGGCAGAGGCTACTGTAGCAAAACTCCAAACATTATTTAGCTCCTAAGGACTTCCATAATTGATAGTTTCTGATAATGGCCCCCAATTTCTTCTGAAGAATTCAGTTGTTCGTAACAAAGAATGTTATAAGTCTTGCCTTGATTCCCCCATATCACCCTCAGTCTAATGGGATGGCTGAAAGGGTCTTGGAGGATTTTAAAAAAGGCTGTTGAAATATATGTGCTCACAAGAAAAGGGAAAGGTCACCATGTCGTTCCAGCATCAGTTGGATAATTATTTGTTTTCTTACAGGAATAGTCCCTCCTCCACCACGGGGTCAACACCAGCAGAACTCTTCTTAAAGCGGCACCCTTGTACACGGCTAAGTATTTTAAAGCCATCACTCAACTATACGATGCAAGCGAAGCAGTGTTTCAAGCAACTCGGGGAGCTGTCACTCAGAACGCAATCTTGACACTTTGTGGATGGGGTGAATGTTTGGATGCGTAGTGTGAGAGCAGAGAATATTAATTGGGTACTGGGACAAATCCAATGCAGAGCGAGTTCAGTTACGTACCAAGTTTATGTGCAAGGTCGGAGGCGTTTCTTTCATGCCAACCACCTCGGGAAACGGCACGCCTTGCTTTCACACAAGGGTGGTGCGTCACAGCAAGCCGCGGCGGTCGAACCATTAATGGGTAAACGGGATGGCAGCGTAAGGACCACAAGATCCGCAGCTGGGCCTGAGGAAGGAAGAGACGAAGGCGTACGAGCAGAGCCCTTTGCCCTATTGGACGACTCTACAGGGCACAAAGGCTTTCAAGGGGTTCCAGACGAGGGACTGGACATCAGAGGTGAAGGCTCACCATTGCAAGAAGGGTTCCGGGGCTTTCCAGGCCCAGAGTCAGCTTTATCAAAGGAGGGAAGCGGTGGAGATGCGTTGCCAAGGAATCTTCATGCAAGGCGGACAATTCGCAAACCCCAGAGACTGGACTTGTGATACATGGTGTTATGTATATGTTGATTGTTGGTATAATGGAGATTCATATTTAATGGGTAGGAGTGTGGTAGCTGTAGGGAAATATGTTGTCTTGGTTGTAAGTGTGGTAGCACTGCAGATGTATGTTATGGTTCTTGATAGTTAATAAATGGCGGCCTGTTTTGCCGGAATAACTAGGGAATATGTGACGTTATTACAGTGAACTGTACCAACACTTGTCTTGTAAGATTTACACAAAAAACTAGGGATGCAAACAAGATGCAATGGAAAAGACAAACAAAAACTAAATAAAAGCTTTTTTTTTTGTTTTGTTTTTGTGTTGCTTTTTTTTGCCAGGGGTACGTAGAGAGGTTCACCTGAAGTTGTCTGACATTACTTATACTACAGGAGTAGAGAAGACAGGTGCAATGTTGTCTATGAAGAGGGAGTAATTTTTATTGAGTGTTCTACATTTTGACAGTCTGAATGACAGATTATAACGACCAACACAGAATAAATATGCCCCTATTAGAAATAAGTTCTGAGGAATTTGTAAGTCGTGGTGCTGAACACTTCACCATCGGTGAGTGTGCGATGGTGGAGGAAATGTTGGAACTATTCCAAGGCCAGAGTAGTTTCTGGCAATATAGTAGGTAGTTCTTCTTCCAGTGTGTGCTGGTGTAGTCTGTTGGAAAGCCTATTAAATCAGAAATAAAAATCACACTGGATTACGACTATAGTTGTGACTAATAATTGGTTGTTTTGCATTTGTCCAGAGAAAATATTGATTGATGTACATACAATACTGACTTGCACAGTACAGATAGTATTTTTATAACTGGTTTGTAACAATCGTCCTCTATCATTTTATCATAAGTCAGATTGTCATGTATCTAGCTGTAGGAAGTGTCCCTTATGGCAAATCTCAAAAAGTTAGAAACCGAAAGGGGAAAGAGGTGTTGAACTATCCTCTTGTTATTTGTAGCTCTTGTTTCTGGAATCTTGTTGAGGATTAGAACCAATCAGTGGTTGCTAGAGGCAATGAAGTCTGAGCTTGTCACATTTCCTACCTAGTTTATGCCAATAAAGAATTCCACATGTCAGGAAGTACTGTTATTTTTGGCCCACACAAGTGGAGGATGCTGGCAATGTAGCTATAATTTCAAGGTTACAGATAATGGTCAGCTGGTTACAATATTGCAAACATGCAAAAATAGAAAAAAAAAAAAAGAAAAAAAAAGTATCATTAAATTTTTGAGAAACCTATGGAACTACGAGAGCCTTTCAGAACATCAAGGGCAATTGGTAACATGTTTGTCTTTACATATATGTAAAATGAGAGTAACTTAACTAAATTGTCCCAATTATAATAAGTCTCTCATATAACACAGTACAAATAGATTCACCTGCAAAATGTTTATATTTAAGGTTGAAAGAATACACAGATATATCATTAAATGTTGCTTAGTCTTTCACATTAACGCCTACAAAATTTGATTCTTTTACGTAAAACAGATTTTGGGAAACTTTGTAAATTACTATAGAATGTCCACATCAGAAAATTTCTGAACGTAGTGGGAATAGCAAGGGAGTTCGAAAATTTATGTAATCTATGATGTCACTATGACAGACCGCATTGTTACTATCAAAAGCTACCACAAATGTCTGTATGAAAAAATTTGTCGAAATTTTCACATTTGAAAAAGATTAAATACTCCTGTTTGTGTGTTTTTTTTTTAATTTTATTAGNAAAAATTTTATTAGTGTTACTTTCAAAATAGTTAGGCCCATACGTTTGGGCGCCAATCTTTGTAAATATAACCATTAGAGTGTGGGAATCCACAAATAATATAATTTATAGTGTGAAAAGAGAGAAAATTTTAAATGTAGAGAGATGTTGGACGTGAACGAGATGCTTAGCCAAATTCCTACTNAGAATTCCTATTACACAGCGTACTTTCTCTTTGCTCGTGGCGTCTAGCTGGAAATGTAATGACGCCAGGCAAATAGACTTCACTTTGTTAGACACAGAGCGCGGGAAAAATACTTTTGCCTTTAAAATACTATGAAAATACGACTGATTCTTAGTTTCNCTTTGTTAGACACAGAGCGCGGGAAAAATACTTTTGCCTTTAAAATACTATGAAAATACGACTGATTCTTAGTTTCAAAACCAAGTAGGTAATAAGTGTGATACTTTTGACACATTATCAGGGATCATTAATGAATTCTGAACTACGTGAAGAAACATTTACCCTTTAGCATGTAGACATAGACAAAACACAAAATCTCATACACTTTGTGTGAAATAAAGTACTCAAACATAAAAATAACCCTTGAGGATAATATACTAAAACTACTTTAAAATACTACACAACACATAAGTCATTCACTGGGTGTGTGAAAACTGTAGTTTTATTGCAGAAATGATAAGTGAAAAATGGAGAATTCAATGTTAAATTAAAATATTCAGTGCAGAAAATCCATAAATATTAATCAAACCATTAAAAAAAAATTCTGTCCAATTAAGGAAATTAGTTGTGATAATCAACTCTCAAAAATTAGCATTCAAAGTTGATAATTTATGTGAGAAATTAAAATTTAACTTGCTCATAGTATACACAGAAATTAATCTTGTTAGAATGTTCATGACTTTGCACAGCTACGGAACAAAAGATTTTATCTGCTGGCTTCTGGTTAATGTCCGACCAAATGGTTACATACTTTATTAATTTCACAAAATAATTCAAAATTCTAAAAATCTCTCTCTTGAAAATTTAAGTCAATAATTTATTAATCAAAACTGTATGAAATGATTGCACCATACATACGTAACAGTTCTTTAAAATTGCAGTACCACCATACCCGATGTGGGGTATACTTATTCAGTACTGGTGGAGACGGCAGCTCACGTAGTTTTGCATAGCACTTCAAAACTACCGCAATGGGTTTAGGGCCTCTCCTTTATTACGCCCTGCATATTTAAACAAACTAGTCGCCTGTCGTACACCTTTCCTAACATTACGATGGGCGGTATGTGCAAAATTAAAGATATTTTGCAAAACAAAAGTTACGATGTACCGCTGTCCATACACAGCGTCTAGGGAGAGTGTGTCAATCAAAAGGAGTTCACACAGTAACGCTAATTAAAAATGGGAAATTCCAAGATATTAGTCACTTCCTGAGACGTGGCACTTATCTTATAAGAACTGTAATTAAATGCATTCCTCCATGGCAAGACATGGTTAATTAAGACAGGTAAAGTGCAAAGAGAAAGCAGTGACAAAATACTTAACAATTCCAAAGATAATTGAGCTCGGTTCACATAGCAAAATAAAAGAAAGGAAATAAAACTGTCAAAATACGTGAAATGTAAACGAACAAATAAAAAAATAGGAATTTTGAGAGGCGATTTACAATTCTAACTATTCCTGAGGGTAGGGGCTTTAAGTTTACATTCAAAATAAATAAACATTCAACTCAAAACAAACTAAAACATAAACAAATGTCTTTAAATTCTGAAATCGCAATAGGTTTAGCGCCCTCCCCACTCCCTCATAAGTTGTCAAAATACAATTTAGGTGGAATTTCGACAGATTACAAAATTTTAATAGGATTCAAAGATTGTGTTTATGTTTATCAATTGCTCTACAGTGTCTATTGTTGTTCATTTGGAAATTCAATTTGAAATATAAGTACCAATAGTCGGAAACAAAAGTATGGCACACATAATACATTAACAATTACACAACACATTATAATAAAAATCAACCTAAAGAACTTGAAACATGAAATTCAATAACATACATTATTCTGATAATTATCAAGTCTTCTTTTACGAGTTCATCTGAAACAGAACAAGAAACACTGAAACATCATTACAAGTGGTGGTGATGGCTTTCCTCACGTTCAGGCACTTATTGGCGGTGGCCAAGGTGGGATAAGATTTCTACCTTCTTTTTCCACTGAAACTTGCCTCGTGTACTTATGCAGTTTTTTTTTCGCAAACGTCCATGCCACTTACTTCCGGGCGGTGAAAACTTCTTTCCCGGAAGTCGTTTGTGCCCTTGTTGCACAAACCTCTCGTGGCACGCATGCGTTTTCACGTAACGAACGACACGTTCTTCTTTACCAAACAACGCGTCATACAGCGATTTCATTTGTACTTCAGTAGAATGTCGTTTCTGTTTGAGTTTGCCTGATTTCATGTTTTTCCTACGCTTAGAAGTGACGTGTTTCGTACGATTGACGCATACGTTTTTCCTTGTCTTGTGTGAAGCGTCTGAAGCTCCTTCCTCGCTCGGAAAACAATTTTGCGGAACCTTAACTGTGATGGCAGTGTCGTCAGGCTCCACCTACACTGCGTGATTGATTAATGTGTCCAGTGTTTCAGATTCTGAAATTTGCGTGGCTTGAGAATTCTGGTTTTGATTCTCAGCTTCAACTTTGTTTCCACGAGCTTTGTGTTCAAATGTGATTTCTGTTACTTAAGTGTGCAAATTTTGTTCCAAATTTGTAGTGAGCTTCTTCGCTACTAACTGAACTGAATTCTGAACCTTGTAAATGCTTGAACGTACTGAAATGATTTGCTCCTCTGTAGTATCAAGCGTGTGCGTGATACGTTCGTCAACCCTTATTTCTAAGTGTTCATAATTATCCTGCAATGCTTCTACTTTGCTTGCGCGAGTAGCCTGACTTTCTGGTATCTCTGTAACGGCTGTCTGTTAATCATTAACTGAGCGTTGAGTACTGTCTACCTTTTCGCCTACAAAGTTATTACACTACTTGATACCTCCTTTAATTCTGACATCTGATTATTGACGGGCTCAAACTTGTGTTCCAGCATATTAAATTTGATGTCAAAATCAGTTTTCTGAGCATTCAACTTACTAGCCTTAAGAAAATCAAAGTTTGTTCCTCCAATCTATTATTAATACCTTGCATTGCCCCCTTGGATTCAGCCTGAAAACTATCCAAATCAGACTTAAACGAATCAAAGTCAGTCTTCTGGGCCTCAAATTTACTATCCATGTTACGATTCAAATCAGTCTTGAGGCTTTGCATTGCCAGTGCTAGAGCTGCCGAAATCTTATCTGCCTGGGATTTGTTAAGTTCGGGTACAGACATAACATTTTCAACAAGAACATTCTCAATAATGTTTTCAGTAATCATATTCTGTACAAAACTTTCATTTGCCGTAGCATTTTCCTCTCCTGCAAAGCTAATATCCTCACTAACTAGGTATTCCCGACACACTAAGGCTAGATTTACAATAACCCATTGTGTCCGTCCATCAAAACCTTGGCAAGCTTAAATTTTTGACGGACGAACGGATTAAATTTCAACCTTCTATACTTGCACGTTTTGTTACTTGCTCATCCCGAGCTCTCTACAAGGCTGTGTAGTGTGTGCAGTGTTTTGTTTTGGCTGTTTTTTTTTTTTCCATGTTTATTTATGCAACTTTAAAATGAAATTAAGTTATAGTTGTCCTGAAGATTAATTGATAATTACGTTTCGAAACACGAGCTCCTTTTGTGTAATAGTAAAAGAAATAAAATAGATTAGTTTCCGTTACGTACGTGTATGTGCGTTTTGGGTACTTACAAACACAATACCACCAAATATTGCTACCTTTTATGAAGAATTTTTTTCCTATTTGTAAACAGTTTTGTTTTTGTTAGTTTGCAGCAATGAACGTACGACGGATGTACGAAGTTTGGTTGTAAATCACTCGATTGGGAGATGGATGGGCGGATGACGGACGGACGGATTATTGTAAATCCTGCCTAAGGGTAGTTGAATTGTAGTCAGCCATTTTGTTTACATCTGTTTCACGTAAAAAATGCAGGGAGCTTCTAAGAAAATAAGGAAGGCTCACGTGTGGGAAAATTGTTCATCACACAGTCTTATTTGTTGGCCGACACGTGCGTCAAATCTGTTGCAGAACTTGTTAGTGACTGATTTAGAATGATGATTGTGTATATAGATTGGCAGCGCTGGAGATGTAGAAGGTAGTCATGGTTAACTCACTGAAATTTCTGGTGTTGGCGCACCTTACTGAGTTGGCGTAGTGTGTCAACTCAATTGCGCGATGGCGCAGCGACTGTGCCCTGCAATGAGCATGCCGCAGACAGGAGCTGGCGCGGAGCGCCTTGTAGCGTAGCGCAGCGCAGTAGCTGCACAGTGCGCCTCTACATACTTATTCTATGGTGCGCCATCAGCATTCGCGCTCGGCACAGCACTTAGCAAGTCGTTGCAGTTGACTAATATAAGTCTTGACACTAGGTTGCATGTGCATTTCGTATTGCTGTGTGTTGTATACTGAGCGTACGTCCGTGTAAAGACTAGTAGTATGTGTTAGGTAAAAGCATTCAAAACTAAATATCATTCTCAATTGTGTTTTAAAACTGTTTATAAAAAACACGTGTTCGTAATATTATTAAAAATGTCATCTTTTCTTTGGCTTCTTGCTCATTGTTGTGGATGGAAGTAAATAACAGTTATGAAATATAATTTAACGAGAGAAAAGTAGTTTGGAAAATGTAGAAAAATAAAATTAGTAAAATGAGGGCCTAATAATCCATTGTTAAATTCGCGGTACTGGAGCCGTGTCTTGAGTTAAAATTTAATTATTTTGCCATATTTTTCATGCAATGAAATGTAGATGCTTTGCCGACCGCGTCTAGCAGTGGTATTTTCAGAAACTAAGTGCATAAAGTAATGCAGGGTGCTAAGAACTTACTATTTCACATTTTATCTAGTGGCAACATTTTTTACTGGATAGATAGTATCGTAAAACAATATTTTAAATATAATTGATACAACTAATCTCCATATTATTTTCCCGATATCTATTTTACTAGCCCATTGTGCCACTGAGTCGTGATTTACATATTTTCAAGGAAGTGAGTTAGTGTAGGGGGTCAAAACTGTATAGAGATTTCATGGGCCACTAAATTACAGGGTAGAATGACTTCACCGACTATTGAAAAATGATAATAATGCTCATTAATATAAAAAGTTATATATTTTATAAACAATATAATTTTATTTTTAAATATACTTAAGTTGCAAGTAAATTAAATTAAATAATTTTTATTATTATTGATAACATATATAATTTTGATGTAGGTATGTGCACTGTCGGCACCTGAGCGTTGAGTTGTTTTGTTCCGTTGTTATGATCGTTGCTGGAGAAGGAATTTTTGAAGTTTGCAGTCAATTGCAGGAATTGAGCTTTATTGAATTTTCAAATGCTGATTGTCTAAGAATAAATCGTGCAAGAGTTATTGATATCAGTAACAATGCCTTTGAAAAAAAAGATATGTATAATTAATATTTTAATAAACGATTGTGTAGTTAGCAGAGTAGCCAACCTATGTATTATCTACCATTAATTGTTAAACACATATTTTGTTCCATGTTACCGTTTGTAAATACAGCATTTAATTATAACATTTTTATTAGCAGTAACTAAAACATCTCTGTCTGAAAACGGAAATAATTATTTTTAAGAGTTGTAATGTTGGCAACAAATTCTACCTAATAGCTCAAACATAGAGGAAAATAAGGGTCTGACAACATAGGATTGAGCTTCGTCTCTATCTTACTTGCTTTGTGAGTTAGCGCACCATGCGCAACGAACTGAGTTAGCGCAATTGCGTGGCGCAGCGCTGTGATACCCATCTCTAGTAGGACAGTGTGTAATGTAAGATGGCGACTGTAGTAAATGTGAACATAGCATAGTTTGATACAATGATATTGTAATAAAGTATGTGATTAACAATAACTCATTTATAGTACTACATTCCCTACTGACACTTAAATAAAATCTTTAGAAAGATTAAAAACTTCTCTATGTATACTTTTTATTTTATTAGTGTTACTTTCAAAATAGTTAGGCCCATACATTTGGGCGCCAATCTTTGTAAATATAACCTTTAGTGTGTGGGAATCCACAAAAAATTTAATTTATAGTGTGAAAAGAGAGAAAATTTTAAATGTAGAGAGATGTTGGACGTGAACGAGATGCTTAGCCAAATTCCTACTACACAGCGTACTTTCTCTTTGCTCGTGGCGTCTAGCTGGAAATGTAATGACGCCAGGCAAATAGACTTCACTTTGTTAGACACAGAGCACGGGAAAAATACTTTTTGCCTTTAAAATACAATGAAAATACGACTGATTCTTAGTTTCAAAACCAAGTAGGTAATAAGTGTGATACTTTTGACACATTATCAGGGATNATGAAAATACGACTGATTCTTAGTTTCAAAACCAAGTAGGTAATAAGTGTGATACTTTTGACACATTATCAGGGATCATTAATGAATTCTGAACTACGTGAAGAAACATTTACCCTTTAGCATGTAGACATAGACAAAACACAAAATCTCATACACTTTGTGTGAAATAAAGTACTCAAACATAAAAATAACCCTTGAGGATAATATACTAAAACTACTTTAAAATACTACACAACACATAAGTCATTCACTGGGTGTGTGAAAACTGTAGTTTTATTGCAGAAATGATAAGTGAAAAATGGAGAATTCAATGTTAAATTAAAATATTCAGTGCAGAAAATCCATAAATATTAATCAAACCATTAAAAAAAAATTCTGTCCAATTAAGGAAATTAGTTGTGATAATCAACTCTCAAAAATTAGCATTCAAAGTTGATAATTTATGTGAGAAATTAAAATTTAACTTGCTCATAGTATACACAGAAATTAATCTTGTTAGAATGTTCATGACTTTGCACAGCTACGNAAATTAAAATTTAACTTGCTCATAGTATACACAGAAATTAATCTTGTTAGAATGTTCATGACTTTGCACAGCTACGGAACAAAAGATTTTATCTGCTGGCTTCTGGTTAATGTCCGACCAAATGGTTACATACTTTATTAATTTCACAAAATAATTCAAAATTCTAAAAATCTCTCTCTTGAAAATTTAAGTCAATAATTTATTAATCAAAACTGTATGAAATGATTGCACCATACATACGTAACAGTTCTTTAAAATTGCAGTACCACCATACCCGATGTGGGGTATACTTATTCAGTACTGGTGGAGACGGCAGCTCACGTAGTTTTGCATAGCACTTCAAAACTACCGCAATGGGTTTAGGGCCTCTCCTTTATTACGCCCTGCATATTTAAACAAACTAGGCGCCTCTCGTACACCTTTCCTAACATTATGATGGGCGGTATGTGCAAAATTAAAGATATTTTGCAAAACAAAAGTTACGATGTACCGCTGTCCATAGCGTCTAGGGAGAGAGTCAATCAAAAGGGGTTCACACAGTGACGCTAATTAAAAACGGGAAATTCCAAGATATTAGTCACTTCCTGAGACGTAGCACTTGTCTTATAAGAACTGTAATTGAATGCATTCCTCCATGGCAAGACATGCTTAATTAAGACAGGTAAAGTGCAAAGAGAAACCAGTGACAAAATACTTAACAATTCCAAAGATAATTGAGCTCGGTTCACATAGCAAAATAAAAGAAAGGAAATAAAACTGTCAAAATACGTGAAATGTAAACGAACAAATAAAAAAATAGGAATTTTGAGAGGCGATTTACAATTCTAACTATTCCTGAGGGTAGGGGCTTTAAGTTTACATTCAAAATAAATAAACATTCAACTCAAAACAAACTAAAACATAAACAATTGGCTTTAAATGCTGAAATCGCTATATCGTAGATGTTAGTAAGCTCAAATAACTGGAAGGCAACTATTTCTGTGGAATGCTGAAAAGCCCAGATTGTGTGTTATATCACTTTTGTATAGACGTAGGTGTTACTTATTACACCACTATGAACAAAGCAGTGTCAGCAACCTTAGGTTTTTAGGAATATTACTGTGTTTGTTTGATGGCTCACAGGAAGTAATGGGTGTACCTAAACTGAATAGCTGCAGTGATATGTACAAGTTAATACGATGCAGAGCTTCACACAGGTGGTTCGTCGCACTCTTGTTATTAACTTTTCCAATATGTGCATGAAATGAGAATGTATTGAATATTCCATGAACCACAACAGGTAGTACATATTTTTCAAAACCCACCAAGCGGGCTACACTTTAAAACAGATAGATCTTAACTAGACAGTTTTACAAATTGGAAGTTACTGGTTTCATACAATTACTATAAATATTACTATTTCATTAAAAAAATTAAAGCCAAATTCACATGTTACGCAACTGTGATCAATTCAAGTTGACAGAAGATGTTCAAGTCGGAGTATTATTTTGGTGGTGTGAAATGCTACCATTAATACTCAGACCTTTTAGTGTAAGTTTTCCTTATTTTGTACAATAATACGTAGATATAACAAATAAATAAAATTACACCATAAATATGTGTTTTCATAAATACATCAATAAAGCCTAACTTTTACTATATAACAGCCTTTTTTTTTAAATTTAATAACAATACATCTACATTTTTCTGACACATTTTTTACATTCATTTCTCAAAATATTTAATATTTACATAATTTACATTCATGTGACAGCATTTCTTAAAATTCCATACATCATAAACACTGTAGCAGAATAATATGTAGTTTATAAATTACAGTTTAAGAACAAAACGTGGAACAGAAGTAGTAATGTTTCTTGTAAATCTATCATAAATAATCTAATGGACAATATCGTTTTCCTGTAGCTATGTTACTTTTGGTGTCAGGATTTCCTTTTAATAAAACATAGATATGTGAGTACAACTGCAATATATTTTTTACGTATATCTTCGTCTAAGACAAACAGTCTTCCTTTTAAAATTTCCAGTTTTTTTACTGTACAAAAACCTACAATTATAATATCAATAAAATTACCAAAAAAAAAATGAAACTTTATATAATTTAACTTTTAAAGTATGAAGCGTAAAATTCAAAGTGGTGTAGGTAACAATTCCGAGACTATTTATATAGCACATTATGTAAACTTCCTCCTTGTAATCTCCACAGATGTATTCATTTCCTTTTTTTTGAAAATTAGTTAATTACTAAGACATAAGTATTCTTCAGGAAAAAGGCATAGTTTAAACCAGTACTGACCGCTTTATTATTTTAGCAATAGCTGGCTTCGTAGTAACGTCACAGATTTTTTAGGCCCATTTTTATTTGCAGAGTATGACAATTGCATATTTTTTCTGAAAATTTTGTTTCCCACAAAATTGCACTATACTCTTAATGTTACTGTAGTGTACTTTACTTGACTAACGTTTAAAATTTCAACTGACTATGTTTAGAAGTGCATGGGCAGCTAAGAGTATGTATCTGCAAAACTACGGCAGATTGTAGTTGTCAGTGACAACTTCCAAAATTTTAATGTTTTGTAATAACTCTGTACAAAAACTACAACTCCTTATGAAACTACGTTATTAAAGCTATTTCTGGCAATCAGACGCAAACCTGCAATTAGCTTAGTACATTTTGAAATTATATTAATTTAATACACTTATCAAGTAGCAGTGCATTTTTCAGAGATGTTATGAAATACAGTTTTTTTTTTCATGAATTTGAAACGGAGACTACAATAAAACAAGTTATTTATAACCAAAATAGTAGAAAAAACTAAATGGATGATAACGGTGACGCGTGATGCATACTGACATTTATTTAAACATGACTTCGCCTCATCTTCACGTGTCATCACATCATCCCAGGTGAGGTTTGAACCCTGAACGACTTGCTACCAGAGCCTACCAGCATGCCCATAGACAAGGGGGCACCCACGGACACGTTAGCCAAGTTCGTTTCACCTTTATGTCGACGTCATGCCAACCCCTTACGTGTGATAAGAAGTCAGCCAAGCGGCCCAGCTAAGCGCCTAAGCTCACGCCGCCGATGCAACCCCACATGACAGAGACGGCTGCTTTCGCCACGGACCGAGATGTGGCACCAGAGAGCCGCATCTCCACCCAAGGGAGGAGGAGATCACCCCCGCACCCCAGAGAGCCCGCGGGCAGGTGAAATATACGCTGAAGAGCCAAAAAAACTGGTACACCTGCCCAATATCGTGTAGCCCCCGAGTTCACAGAAGTGCCGCAAGACGAAATGGCATGGACTCGACTAATGTCTGAAGGTATGCAGGAGGCAATTCACACCATGAATCCTGCAGGGCAGTCCACAAATCCAATCTGCACCAATTTGAGAAAGGGTTGCACGTCTGTCATGTTTAATGATTCTCGTCAGTCGTCGTTTGTCCCATTCTTTCACGATCTTTTTCCGGCCACAGCGATGTCGAAGATGTGATGTTTTACGGGATTCCCGATATTCACGGTACACTCGTGAAATGGTCGTACGCGGACATCCAAATGTCATCGCTACCTCGGAGATGCTATGTCTCATCTTTCGTGAGCCGACTATAACACCACGTTCAAACTCACTTAAATCTTGATAACCTGCCATTGTAGCAGCAGTAACCGATCTAGCTGCCGACCGCATCGCGTTACTCTGATTGGTTCCATGCCTCTGTTATTTGTATACTCACACCTATACCAGTTTTTTTTGCTCTTCAGTGTATGTCTGTGCACAGCCGCATAATGGCAGTTCATTCTCTGCAGCGCACTCCACCACCTCGTGTGCTGGAGCTCTGTGACATCGACGTTCTCCAGTAGGACCACCGCTACCTACCAAGACATCTTCAAAACCTTCACCAGCAACCCCCGAAGAAGTCTTCATCCCTTGAACACCCACTACCCTTCTGGTTGTGCCACCCGAGTCTCTTCTGAACAACCCCATCGAGTTAGTTAGGGTCAGTTAGTATCATGGCTACCTAGCTGCAGCATCTGCTCTTGTCTAATTTAGACCTGGTTTATTGTAGTCTACTTTCGTTACAGTCCTTGTTAGTTAGGAGTTAGTACTGGCCACCGTGTCTATTACCTCGTGGGAATAAAAACGTTTGCTATTGAAGCTTCAAGTACTGATTCTAGGGTGACTGTGACTTTTATCCCCCATAGATGTCCGCCCACTAGAGAAAAGCAGGAGATTGCGTCATTACAACCCGATTACCGAACCTAGAGTAGGACTGCGGGCTCCCTTAATCGGCTGCACGTACATCGCGAACACACCCATTAGATGGTCACCCATACTGTGCACCTGGTGTGCAGTATGATAGAGCCCCAACCACTAGGAACTCAATCCACAAGGCGGCTGGTCAACCAGTCCAGCCAATTCACTTCATCCACCACGCTGAACTATCGCCGGAAGGAGTGATAGACTGGTTCTGGAGGTCTGCCCACCTTTGGACCACACCCACGTCGCTGTCGGACATCCAGGGTAAACCCACCGCGCTAAACTGTCACCGGTTGGAGTAATCGGGTACGACTCTGGGTGGCTCGACCCCGGCTGGCTTTACACGTAGCTAGGAATCTTTGTCGCCTGCTATTCCTTAGCATGGCAGACCTTAGTTCCTACCTGTAACCCAGCCTCAACTGCCCTTTGCAACATAACGCCCCAGCAACGAGCTCAAGCCACCCGACAACTGGCGAGGCCTCACCTCCCAGTCCGCCGCACCAAGTCATCGTCTACTTCCGTCAGGGGCACCACGTCCAACTGGACATAGCGAGCCCGTGGTTCGAGTACCGCAGGACCAGCAGCCCCCCGCGGGCTACCATCAGCACTGCCAGCCACAGCACCACCTCCGCCCAGGGACTGGGCACGAGTTCCGGCCGGCTCCAGCAGCAACAGTGGCCGAGTCAGGAGCTACCCCGAGCCACGCCCAATACAAGTAAACCAGTGGCTTTGTGCAAACCCGTAGTACGAAGGACAGTTAAGCCCACAGCAGACTTTGTGCCGTGCCAGCAAGCTTATATGCCGGCCGGGGTCCGGTGAGCAACCAATAAAGTCAGCCCAGTCATATCACCCGTGTCTCTAACCGACACACAAAACCTTGCCCGACCGAGACGTCGTCGTCAGTCACCCGACGTCACGCGTCAAGGGTATGAATTTTTGCTACAATGTGGACAATACTGTTTTGAGAAGTTTCACAAAAACGACTAAAAATCTCTTGATATGAAAACATAATCTTAGCAGAATAAGAGAAATTGTACACTAATTTCCTTAGACATTTTGTACACAGGTTTAGAGACATTCAAAAAAGGATATTTTCTTACAGACTATATCCTAGTGTTATTTTTTTTGGGTCAAGGAAGCATTCTCGTTTTAAAGTGACACAATTTAACATTTGTTATAATGTTAGTTTAATTTACAGTCATCTATCAGTTGTATAGTTCCGAAAATATTAACCATTTCAAAATAACAACTTTTTTTTGGGGAAATTGTAAAAAAATTGGTTTATGAAAGGTTGGAAATTTGAATGAAATAGGCCAAAAAATAAGTTTGTTGCACTTATTTTGGCCACTACTCATGGTGTTTCTCTTTGTGAGAACTGTACTATTCACAAGTGGGTCAGTTCTAAAAATTGATATCATCAAAACATACCCTTGACTGTTGCCTCCTCCCCCAAGTTCACCAAATTTTCTTCATTCATGACTGCTGTTGTCATCACAATCAAAATAGACTAAAAATAGTTTTGATAGTGAGAAAATATACGTCTTTTAATTAAGTGTATTTAATTGGTAAATCAAAATGTGAAAACCAAAAAAAAAATTTGCAAAGAGTGTTTGAAAAATGGGAAGTTAGAGAGTGAGGAGGGGACATGCTGAACCCACCCTACTCAGTGTTTATTAAAGCCCTTTGGTGTTTCTTTCAAACATAGAAATAAATCATAATTTTCGACACCTCCCACGCCCCAGGCATTTCCTATGGGCATTGCAAGACGCGGGGTGAGGTGTGCCCGCTGGGCAGTATTGAGTAAACCACGACACAAAGTTCAGGTAGCAGCCGGCAGGTGGCTGGACTGCGGGACTGAAGAATCAGCACATCGCCCCGTGACCCAGTGGCAAAGATGCCTAATACCACGAGTATTTTAAGGCGGTGATCACGGCAGACCAGCGTCTTTCTTTTTCCTGTCTTCGGACCGAGCGGCGAGGCGTCTGTGGGCCGTCACGTTGCTGGTGTCCTGCTGAGCTGCCCCCCGCTGGTTTGACAACGATAGTGAAAAGACGTGTCTACTGACATAGAGGTTTAGTGACGTGTTACGATGGACTACGCAATATTAAAAGTAGGTGTCCAGTGTGGCAGGTCTTTGATGTAAATTTGAGTGTACCCTGAGTGGGCATAGTTATCTGTTTAATTGTTAGGACCATTAGCTGAGTTAAAAAAAAAGGTGACAGTTATTAGAGTTATTCTGTATATTTTTGAAAACCTATGCTACTGTATTATTTTGATTAATTTTAATATAAAAGACCATAGTTAGTTCATTTTGCTTACTTCATAACCCTGAGTTAGCCCCAATTTTGAGTTAAGTGTGTAAAATATTAAGATTTATAACAACAGCCTCCCTTGAAACCATCTGGTTAGCCACAAGTGGGAGATGCAGGGACACCACGCGGGTTGCTAGGCAACCATTCTTCTCTTTGCTCACCATGTCAGGGGTAGAAACAAGATCATCCGCCGAATACAGCCTAAGCGTATCTCGCAAAGCCAGATGTACGTTTTCACAATAGTGAGGGATGTCTTGTTTTATATACTGTATTTACTGTAGTTTAAGTGGCACATTTTTTTCGAAAAATTTTTTTTTGAGAAACAAGGGTGTGGCTTAGATTTAAGTAAGTACTATCAATTTTTGACCTGAAAAAATTTGTTGGTGCAACTGTACTATTTGTTTGAATAATTATTTCTAGTTGTTACGGCAATACAATTAGTGTGTATATATTTATTACATACGTGAAATTGTTCATAAAAGTTACTTGTTCTACAGCTGGAATCATGTGCACAGTGTAAAATATGGTTTTTCGCGGTAATTTCGTTACAAAAAAAAAACCTTTTTCATATGTGCTCCGCGACATGTGAAACGTCCTCCAGGAAACAACTGAAAAATTCTGTGGTAGCAGATTGCATGTTTGCGGGAACAGGATCTAGGGCGATGTGCAGTATCTTTACCTTTTAAGGAAAAGTGCAGTCTGTTGGGTGGAAACCTAACAACTGCACTTGGAGTAACACTGCAGCCATCTGGCAGCAAGCGCAGCAACTGCTCGTTGGAGTAACAGTGCAGCTATCTAGTAGATCATGCAGCAACTACATGCTGGTGAAACAGCTCTGCCATTGATTGTGTTACTGTAGAATTTCATGATATATACTGCTCCTTGAAAATAGTTTACAAATTATCTTCAAACAAAAGTAACCTGTGAATGTTATAGCTCAACAACTTGAATTACAGTTGCAATATTCTTTTTAAAAAAATGCAGTCTATACTTAAAATAAGTATCTTCGTTTACACTGCCATTATGTTTTCAATACAATAACTACAGCTGTGATTGACATTTCAAACAATTGTGCATGCATCGGCCATGATATAATGGAAATACGGCGACCAAGAAGCTATTTGAGCTCTATGAACCGAACTTGGGCCGTTGGATAGAAGCACATGATACAATTATTTGCTTCCAAAAGCACAATTTTTCCTTTTGGCAGAGTGAATAGCATATATTTGTTTCGATAGACCATTTCTGGTGGCAAAACTAAACATCACGCTGAAATTAAATTTCCTTTTGAAGTGGTGGTTTAACCTGTGGCTTCATGTGTGTACCAATAATTTTTTCCCCGGGATTTTTCCCAAAAAATTACATGCTATTAGAACTGATGGGAGATTATAACCGAGCAAATACAATATGCTAGCCTTTTGAAATTATGCACATTTAGTTTAAAAAGTATGACTTTTGAGATGGCGGCTTAGAAATGTGATTACTATGGGTCTTCTTTACAATCTTCAATAATTAAAACCACATCTTTAGATTTTCCTGTTAAGATCCTATTTGTGGCTACCAAGCTGCACTAAGGCATGGGGCGTACACATTATTTTGCGACGAAGGTGTGTCATGTATGCCTTCCATGTCAAGTTTATTCAGAGGATTTGTGTCTGTTGACACAAATTAATATTTTACTAACAAATCCTCTGACTGTCCCACAAGAAGTCACTGAAAATGTACTTCACGCTTGGCAAAACTTGTGTCCTGCTTGATGTTTATAGCCCATTTTTTGTGACAAGTGGAGTGGAGGTAAAGTAGATACTTATGTGATATCAGTTTATTCAGATGTCTTGCCTGTTGAATTAAATAAGTATTTTATTTAAAAATTACTTTGATTTTGTGCCAGGAGTGAAGAGAGAGCCACTTGGACAAACAGTGTTCAGTTGTCCAAGACCCAAACATACTAAGGGGACCCAGGAGTGTGCATTAGATGCCATGTTGCTTCTGCGTGCAAGCCACCAAGACAAGACTAGTGTGCAGTTTCTGTAGTCAACTTGTGTCTATAAGACTTTTATTTTAGCCTATGAAAAAGATAGTGTGCTACTTGTCCGAATTATACTATAAATATCCACACTACAGTTTTACTACCTTAAATATGCGTGAACACGCTCATTTTTGCCATTTTAGTTTTTTAAAAATATGTACATTAAAAATGGAAATACCGTCTTTACTCAATTCTAAGTTGCACTTTTTTTTCCCCCCAAAATACATTGGAAAAACAAGGGTATTATTTAACATTGATGGCAGCTTAGACTTTAGTACAAATGTGTACTTGATTCTAAGTCGTATTTGATTCTGAGTTGCACTCCTAGTTATCTAAAGTGTATTGGAGAAGTATGCAGCTTAGAACCAAGTAAAGATGTGAAAATTGTAAGGTTTTGGTTGTGAAACGTTTTACAATTTTTATTTGTAACCAGATAACACTAAAAAAAAATATTAAACTGCTTTTGGATTAAATTTTTTTTTTTACTGAAGAACTTTTCATTCGGTGGCGTATATAGGGGCGGGGCACCCTTATGAAAGGAATATTATCAGTTGAACCTGCTTTATTTAATCTAAAATAGTAGTAGCAACAGTTCATTCATTCATGTGTTTTGACTTGATTGAAGTATATCATAATAAATGTGGTTTGATTTATTTATGAATAACTGAAATATGTGTAGTTATGATATGAAGACTAACTAATTAAATTTTTAACTACCATGTGTTCTGCATGAAAACAACTTGCAGGTTTGCAAAACTGATACCCAGGAACACATAAACACATGCTACCCTCATAATCTACGTCAACAGTACTTAACAATAACAAAACATATTTCATTCAACAATAATATAGTATAAAAATAGCCCCGTTATCACCATTGTTTTCCCCTAAGTTCAGCGATGCTGATATTTTAAATTTCAAGTGTTTGTGTATCTGTGGTTCGGATTCATTTTTTGAGGAAACTGAAAAGTCCCCGACCTTTCTCGGGAGGCGGGGCCATAAGCATCGGAACTTGGTTCTTGTGAGTGATGTTGATCTGCAAACAGAAACGATTCAACATTTTGAACACACGTTTCATCTCGTTCATACAATTGTTTCAGTTAAAACTGTACGTTGCTACATGATGCTGACATACCGTATGAATTCTGTATATTTTGTGTAGACTATGTACGGGAAGAGAGGTCAGGAATGAAAGACAAAAAAACCTGATAGAGTATTATCAATACTGCAGGGGGGCCATTTTTCTTTTCAAGAGTCTACACGCAATACTTTTATATCTGATTATAGGCTGTTCACAGTAAATTTATCACTTTTGAAAGCCCCATTTAAGCTTTTCTTTTCTCCATATATTGTGACTATCCATGTGAAGAATTTGCATTGCCACGGACCTATGACTTATTCATGCATCAGTCAAGTGAAAAAGAGAAACTGTTGTTGGGAACTTAAACATGTTACAAATTTGTTATTTTATACTGTAATATTTATAAAGCAGAAAAACACCAACGTAGTTGGCCATAGATTTAAACATTACATTCACAGTACGTCAAGACTTGGAACTACCAATTTTCCTGGATTTGGTGCGAACTTAACTGGGAACCTGGATGCCAGTTTGTGTGGTCACATCTATGAGGTTAACGGTCAGTTATTTTTTTCCAAGGTTGTTTCCAAAAGTTATCAGTTTACCACGAACAGCTTTTACAATGGTTCTACTATCCTCAGTCAGGACTGCCATACATGTGTTCCTATGGTTGTCCCCTGAACTGGCCAGGGCCCGTCCACAGAGGAGGTGGATTTACACTTGACTGGGTTTGTCATGAGCACTCCTATTGTGAGATGCATAAAACTGACTTTGCAAAGTTCAGCATGCTGACGTGTTTAGAGGGCATTTAAATGATTCATGTTCATGACAGTCGTCAGAACAAAGAACCAATGAGTGGGAGGCATTGTAAACACACTTACGTGCAAATGTATGTGCATACGTGCACACAACAGTTATGCACAGACTTTCCATCTTGCAGGTTAAGCATATTTGACACACACGTAGAAAAGGTGAAGCACTTTGCATGGATGCAGATGCAGCAGAAAACATTATTTGCTGTCACCAGCAAAAAAAAGATGTTCATATTTCAAAGTGTGTATAATTTTTAATGAAAGTTAAAAATATACACACGTCTTTTAACATGCACTAAAGCAAGTGACTGGAGTTTTTAGTTTGTGCCTCCGTCCCCCCCCCCTCTCCCTCTTCACCATCTCCCCCTGGTTTTCTTCCCACCTCTGCTATCACTCCATCTTTATCCCCCTCCACCTCCCTCTGTCTCTATCCTTCCACCTAGGCAAACCAGGTTCGGTTCCCAGCGAGGTTGCTCCTGGATTTTCGCATGTGGGAATCGTGCCAGGCAATGCCGCTGGTTGGCAGATTTTCTGGGGGATCTCCCATTTCCCTCGCCCTTCCATTCCGGCGCTGCTCCATACTCACCTCGCTTCACCCTCATCGGCTCTCAAGGCTACGAAGTTAGGAGCCACCCAAATCTTTCAACTGAACTCTTTGCTGCAAATCAAATAAACAAACATAAAACTTGTGTAATAATTAGAAGTACTGAATTACTTTCTTATTTTTTTGGGGTCAGAAATCCATTTATAACATTTTAGAGTAACGTAGTACTTTTACATACACTTTGAAAAACACTTTGCATAAAGAAAGTGCAGGACTGGCTGTAATACAGCAACTTCCTTCCACCAGCATGGTGGAGACTTGTTAAGACCGTTGGAAAGGGCAGTGTACCGACCGTGCAGGGCGGCTGCATCCACGGCTCGCCGTCAATCTGCATGGGGAACCTCTTGCGAGTGCGGATGGTGACAGAGCAGCATTGTGCCAGGCGGCGTCCGGATGCCCTCAGCCCCGTCCGCACCTGCCCCATGTGCAGGCAGTTCTCCAGGCCAATCACCTCGATCAGTTTGTCCCCTATATCTGCAAACATACACCACATCTTGCTGCAGTTCTGCCCAGCTGTGCACTGTCTATGTCTATGTGGACGTGTAGAAGTATGTATATTTTTAAATTTTTTGGTAATTTATGGATCCCACAATGAGCACATCCCCAGGGTTATTAAACATGCTAAAGAATAATATAATGTGGTTGTACCTCCTCCTCTAGCTATTAGTTTAGTGCTGGCGAACAACCTAAGTACATGTGAAAGGGTGAATGTAGAGAGAAAAGAGCAATGGGTAAAGTCAGTAGGGAGAAAGGGATCGCATTTCCATTTTTTTAAGTGTGCGGCATCAGCATGATGTCATGCATAGTTACCATGATGCCCGAGCTCCATGTGATGTCGCATACTCTTCAACCCTTCAAAACGGTGACATCCTATAATCTCAGCACACTGAGCCAGAACTATTTCAAACACTTTTAATTCCCAGAACTTTAATTAAAGCCAGAGAAGGGTAATTGGTTTTTATAATAATTTTGGCATAATAATTCTTATTTTAGTGTTTTAACATTGTTTGTAGGTAAAGGGTTTTGTGTAATGGTTGGAGGGATACCTCCTGAGGTCGCCTTCCGGCACCATGTCGTCAGTCGTCACGTAGCCGTGGTAAGAAACGGACATACGTCCCGTGGAGGTCTGCATGTTTTGCGAGTCCGGCTGATGTTGTAGTACTGTTAATTAATTTAATCTGGAAATTTTTTTTTTCGTCGCCACTAGTGCCCTCACCTGTGTGGACTCACTTTATTAGTTTTATTTGGATTGCGCCACGTTGCCCCTCGCCGGTCACATATTACGTTTTTTTTCCCAGCTGCATCCCGGTCAGCGACGCTCGCACAGGAATTCATTCTAGAGTAATTCCGAGGGGCACATTGTAGACCGACAACGTTGACGTGTATTTTTAGTGTGGAAGTCTCGATCCGTTAATTTATGGGTGTGCAGTGTGACCCTAACAGCACTGGGTGACGCAAAGTGCTTTCGTGCTTAAATTCATCGTCCGTGCCTGCCAGCTACACTGACCGAACGTTCCACAACACGCTGAGAACTTGTGCTCTTAACTGCGTTAACCAACCACAGTTAGCTGGCACCTGGGCATTCACATTTCACTTTC
>NQII01000493.1:118754-145004 GCA_002778355.1 Clitarchus hookeri
ATAAATTTCAATAAATTTTTTAAAGATAAAGGTATATGTAATGTACTAACCACGATCTCAAGATCTTCATGCAAGTTTTTGCAAGAGGCTGCGAACTGCTCAGATGTTGCAAACTCAAAGTACCAAAGCTTGTTTTTCATTCTGCTGTTGAACTTCTCTGGATTCTTTTCTCGCTCCATGTGGAACTTCACACAGATGGCAGCATCCTGCAGCAGCACACAAGCAGGAAGCATTGCAACAACTCAGCATGGAAAAATAATACACGTGAAGATCATTGGACTTGTTCATTTTGCTGTGCCTACATCCAGATAAAATATTTGAGCAGTGAACGAACACTGCACGATTGTCCATTTCATTTACTAAATTACACTGGTTCATATGGAAGAATTCGTGTTTCACACTTTTGAATTATAAATTCTTGGAAATACTATTGTTAGAGCCAATATTATATGGTTGATAGCAATAAAACTAAAATAACACCAAAGTGCAAGTTAATACACTGCATAACACTGAAATTTAAGTTAAAACATGAAACTAAATTATATTTAGCCAAAATACACTGTTTTATCAGCAAAACCCATGATTAACAATTTGTATCCAAAAATGTATAAGCCAAGTGATAATAAGAATAACTTAAATTTTCAGATAATAAGAAGAAAAAATTAATTTTAGTTTGTCATCATTTAGTCTGAGTGAATTAAGCAGTAAGTATTGGATACTGTAGATAAGACTACAATTATAATTTAACGAGAAATACAAAATTATAAAAACAAATATAAAAAATATTTTTATTTCCAGAATTGAATGATTATTCTCTATAAAACCATATACAAGTCATTTATGTATGATTGCAATAAAAAATCCACAGAGGAACATCAACAGAAAGTTAGAAGAATTGTAAAACTTCTACAACTGCATGCCTTGATGTCTGGCAGTATGCGTTTTCAAACGTGGTGATCCAATATCACACTGGGAACGTGTGTAGTGCAATAAATATTCCTCATAACAGTTTCAATTTATAATAATTTCTTGTTCTTGCTGACTTCTGCCTTCCTTCCGAATAGCATTGCAATCCGACACTTCCTTGCAGGTGCAGAAATTTTTTTTGACAATGAATGTAATTTTTTTTTTCTTTGCTAAAGGACTAGTAGAAAGTAAGCTTGATTACCCAATTTACTCTCAGTACGATGTTTTCAATACTGCACGTGCTTACTAAAATACATATATTTAAAGCCATAATTCATTGTGTCATCTTGTCCATTTAGAGGAGTAAATTGTTTTAATGTGACTTAAGATTCAATTGCGTGATAGGCAGAAGTGGATCTAGACTTTTGATTTGGAGGGGGGAGGGGGGTCACTTCCCTATTGGACAGGCACAGTTGTAGACTTTTGAGCCAAGGCATGGGCGATGGACACCGTCTCATGATAATCCTAGGATGTAGCATTAAATCAATCACATGAAATCTGTATTTTAAACAATTCAGATATTGTTTAAGTTTAGTTTTAAATCTTTTACAGCACACTTTCATTTCAAAGTGGGGGTTTTGGGGGGGGGGAGGGGTTTGTCTCCCTGCAACTCACCCCCTCTCCCTGTATCTGCCCCTGTTGATAGGCAGGCCCATAGGTGTAAAAGGAGAGGGTTTACAGTAATAAGAAAACAGGTAGGGTAGTGATATTTGTAAACATTGTTTTTGTAAAGACTGTGGTAGTTTAAACATTATTAAGTTGCATTCTTCAAGAATTTAACATGGTTTGACAGAACAGTCTTTAACTGAAAATTATTTTTCTTTTATAAGTTAAAATACGATTTTAAAACTGTTATGTTTCAGAGGGAGAATTGTTGTGGTTGAATTTAATGAACACTTAAAATAATCCAAGCCTATGTAAGTGCACTCTTATCCATCAAAAAGCCAAACATGTAGGTACATAGTTTCACTAGAAATTAGGCAACTGATTTTTAGTGCATTATTTTCTATGTATTTATGATGGGTGTAAAGAAAAGTACAATGACTTTGTCCTTACAAAGTTTAACGTGGTGATTCGGACACATGTCTTCCTTCCCCGTACTATTTGATAATCTTGTTGAAATTGGCAAAATTCAAAATGTCACTGGTTTGGTAAGGGGAGGGTTTGAACCCCCCAAAACCACTGCCTTACATACAGCTATGTTGATAACACCCAGTCTATCCGTAAGTCCTCTTGTTGAGGTTTTCTGGCAACACCACTGCTCCGAGAGAATGACGGTCAAATCTGAATGTTAATGGAAGCAGTGCGTTGCACGGCGGCAGATGGGACTCACCACGCCGACGGAGAAGTAGTTGTTGATGATGTTGTAAGGGACTGGGTCGCCCGGAGGCGCTCCGTCATCCTGCTGCTCCGTCACCTCGATCAGCCACCGGTCCATCATCACTGGTGTCGCGCGCTCTATCTTCTGCAACACGCAAAACCAGCTATCACAATCACGCCCCTACAATTTTCTGGAATAAGGGAATAGATGCAGATTTCCTTGACAAAACTCATTAGGCCACGTGGAATTTTTGCAAAGTCGTGGAGGCTTTCGTCACAGTGGATCCCAATAAAAACACATGCTGGCTGACTAGCCGCATGTCTAATTAGGCACCATACCTGGATTGTCATACTTCATCTTACAATGATACTAAAGTCATCATCTTGGCTGTTCAGTGATTTCCCAAAGGTGCCTGTAACAAGAAACTCTTAAAGAGACGTAGACAAAATTGTAGCTTGGCTGTGGATGATTTGCATTCATTGCAACGAGCACATTGCCTGCCATTCCCTCCCCCACCACTAAAGTTGGCAACAGTACATAAAAAGGAGTGCCATGTATGCACCGACATATTGGTTGTGTTGTGTTTAAAATTGTGGACATCGGTTGTATTTATTCCAGTTCCTGTACTTTTTAATGCTCATAAGTGTAAGTGTTGGCATATCAGTCCATTCATAGTTACTTCCAACTACGGTATTCTGAAGCCCTGCTTAAGTTCTACTTCCAAGGTATTCCTCCGCCTCATGCAAACAAAGCTTAACTAAGCCTAGAAAATGACACCAAAGGGACCATGCACCACATTCATGTGCACTCAGTGTAATAATATTTTGCATAAGAACTATTTCTTACTAGGCATTACCAACACACCTATTTTCTCCCTGCTTTTATTAATATTAAGTATGAATAAGATATTATAATTTATGTGTAAAATATATGTAAAAGTGCAATATAACTAAAAAGAATATATAAATAATATGTTAACAGATGTATAAAACGCTTGTGATACATGATATATTTACGAAACAACCAAACACATAATACATGGTGTGATTTTTGAAAGGTTCAATTCAAAAAGTGTGAAGAAACCATTATTAGACTATATAAACATGATTGACACACAAACAGTAATAAAATCCATGGACGTGTTAATTTTACATATGGTGAAATTGTACAAATTGTGCAGAAAAGTGGGAACTAAACCGGGATTTTAAAAGTGCTTAGTTATTGCAAATAGTCTGCATCACTGTTGTTGCTAGCTGTGTGAAATACTGGTCAGCTGTAAGTATAGTGGGGGTTGGAGCGGCGAGGTACGCCTGTAGTGATTTGACTGCACCACGTTGCTGCATAAGCCAATTTAAGTTATTTGAACATAGAACATTTACAGAAATAATAACCAGGTTTTTTGACATGTACCATTGCCAATTACCTATAGACTGAAAACCAATACAAACTTTCTAGTACTACTATTGCTTTTCAGTGGCACACAACGACTTATGATAGGCTGCCAATTCCTCAATTCTCTTACCAATTAATTTACAATTATGTGAAACACCAATTTGTTAATAATTATTTGGAAATTATTATTCTGCTCCTAAATTTAAATGCTTCATGCATTTTCTGTATTATTATATTTGTTAACGTAAATTATTTTTCACATCAAATTGTAGCTGTTTCATGTACCTACGGTTACATCAATTGTCAAATTTAATTATTAATAGTGCATGCTTGCTTAAAGATTACAAACTGCAAACATACTGTGTGTGTGATGCACTATTTTAGAACACCTTTGAAATAAATTAATTTTGAAAGTTTTTTGATGCCCACATTGGAGCTGTTATTTCTCAGCGTATGGGAATGTGTATCTGTCTGCAACAAAACTCACTGTGATGAACCTGTTTCTCCATAACAGGATCCAAATTATTGAATTCCAAAGTTGTTCAGGCATAAAATTTAGGTTCCAAATTTTTTTTGTGCATTGCCATGATCATGTATTGCTAGTAAATATTAATATTTGTTGAACTATGGAACATCATTTACTGAATATTTTATTTTACAAATCTTTAACCAGCTTTGCAATCCATCATTCTTGGCCAGCAATAAAGAACACACAAGGTGGGATTAATTGTTTGGAGCGTCAGTTGATTGATTTAGTTGACACGACTAGGTCTGTTATAATCTTCCTCGCTCTTATGCTGGTATGCTATATGGTTACTTCCAACTTCCCTGAAACCCTGCTAAAGTTCGTCTTCCCGGATATTCCTCCGCCTCGTGCAAACCAAGCTTGGCTAGGTATAGAAATTTACACCAACGGAACGATGCACCGCATTTGTGCGCACTCAGAGTAATAATACAGTATTTTGCACAAGAACTATTTCATACTAGGCAGTGCCACCACACATAATTGCTTTCCATTTTTGTTCATATTGATTATAAATAAAATATCATAATTTACCGGTATAGATACAATATAAGTAAAAGACCAATTTAACCAAAAATATGTACTTTTACATTAACACAAGTATAAAATGCTTGTGTTACGTGCCATATTTATGAAACAACCAAACACGTCATACATGGGGTGATTTTCCAAAGGTGTGATTCAAAACGTGTGAAGAAACCACGGATAGACTATAATTGGGAGAGGAGCAGGGGTGGCTTACCTGGTAAATAACATTATTCTAAGTCAAACAATGGCACACACGTATGGCTAAACGTGGAATTTGAATTCTGAACCCGGAGGTCGAAAGGTAATGCCATGGTGAACTTGGTCACAGAAGTGTCTAGCTGTGTGGTAATGATTGGAGCATTTGCCACATAAGAAACGCTTACTCAAAACTGATGTTTACCATGATGTGTGACAAACCAAGGTTTTTCAAAAATGAGAATGCTAATACGAAAATGTTAATGTGGCAATTCTGTGGTGCATACACAAAACTCAGTTCGTTTACTTTGTCCAGGCAACTACACTTCACTTATGAAAAAAATTGTTATTGTCTAATTCTGAATACATTGTTTTGAATGCATAATTGTGAAGAACAAGAAGAGGCATAAATTGAGAGTTGATTTTGAAATCACCGTTTCAGCGGTTCAGCACCTTGTCCACACTTTACGGAGGCCGTTGACTGTAACTGAGCGTGTAGACTGGATGTAGGTTCGTCCGCATTCTCAAGAACCTCACCGATGCCATTACCACAGGATGTCCACCCACAGGGAAACGGGGAAAAGTCAGGTAATTTCATGTGACAGGGAAATGTCAGAGAATTTTCACCTTAGGCAGGGAAAATATAAATAATTGTTACTTTAAAAAAATTGTTAGCTGTGTGAATACAGCATAATGTAATTATGAGCGTATGCATTTTGAGAAATGTGAACTGGCGATAATACATCTTTGCCGAGTGACATAGGGCCTATATGTACAAAATAAAGTATTTGTGTGTACGTAATAGGCACTCACGTAAAGTCAATAGCGTGTATTGCGAGAAATATTGATGGGCTGAATAAAATTTTGGCCCTACCTGCTTGGTCTGTTGCAGTGTAATTTAATTCAACTTCACTGATAGCATATTTGTTCTGTCAATGGTGTAAAAATATGGTACTGCAAGATTTCAGTATTCCTGAAAATACATCAGGGAAACTGGTAAGATTCTGCCTGGAAAACAGTAAAAATTGAGGAAATTCCAAAATGTAATTTCAGTGGACATCCTGTACCACCAGAGTAGATGAGATACGCGCTCAACTAAACACCGCTGTTTGAAGCAGTGCTTCCTCGATGTCGCGTGGTAGGAGTGTCAGTTCACTCACCTTGAGCAACTTGGGTAACGACTCGCCCTCGTAGCCGCCGCCCCAGCGAAGGCAGCGTGCCAGGTCGTTGCCCGTCCCCAGGGGCACCACCCCCACGGAGGGCTGATACTCAAACTGCACCCGGTCTGCAAACAAAACGCGCACTTCGTCAGCCTCGCACACTACTCCGCGCATGCTCAAATATTATTTGAGGATGGGCTAAAATATGCCCTGTTAAACTTGTCTGAACCTGTTTGTATTGTATGACCACTGGTTTTTATTTTTTTTATTTGAAGAAATTCCCATAAAAATTACATGATTTAATGATGCAAACACAAAAAATTTTTTGTATTGCATTACAGAATTGGTATTGAGAATTAAATTACATATTATTTTTCTATATAGTGAAGGAATTTGTAATGTAAGAGACTCAAATATGCCATGAAGTCCAGTAGTGGGGATTTTAGTACAAAGTAAATGGTCAACAGCTATTCGTCTTAAACGCTTTAAAGGCTGAAGATCCTCATGTTCTTACTTGAATTTGCATGCATTGTATAGCTTTATAGCTAAAGAGCCAAAACATTTTTTTACTAGAACTCTAAGATATTGTATGGTTTCGTTACACAGTATAAATAATAACTTAATTGAGATTTTTATAAAAAATATAAATTTAAAAAAAAACTCCTATTGCTTGTTTAAAAAAATTACTATTATTTGCTTTTAAAAAGTTTCCATTTGAATGTTTTCTCCCTTAATAAGTTTACATAATTTTGCATGTGGTCAATAAACATCAAAGTAATTAGATTTTCTTATGAAATTTTCTTGGTTAATAAGTCTAAATTTTTCAGTCACTTAAAAAACTTTTCAAGAGAATTTTACTGCATTAATTTTTTTAAAGTGTTTCCACTATTGTCATACTTTTTAAAACTATTATTTCATACAAAAAAAAAAACAAATATGCAAAAAAAGTATGAATGCCCTTAATCTGCCCACTTGATGTAATAATGCTAGTCTTTATAGCTAACTGCTTCCAATCTCTTTAAATTTAGCAGACTGCCCTTTCAATTTGGAAAAATCAAGGTATAAATAAGAATTGAACTCCACAGTCCAACACATTGTTCCTTGCATTGATTGCATAATATTTCATAAAAATGCTTTTTGAAAATCTGTTTTGCTAGAATATTTACAACAGCAGGAATTATATTAACTACACATAAATAGCTGGCAGTAGTACTGACCCTTATAAAATTTACAATTTTTTACTTTTAGTGTTGCTAAAAAAAATGTTTTTTTTAACAGTTATCTTTCCAAAATATTTATTTTGAAAGTAAATCTTCTTAACTCCAGTGTGCTAACATGGATTGGCTGTGAAATCAGGACCAAGGTTGGTGGATCAACGTAGACTCACCCATGTTCTCGAGCACCCAGCCGACGGTGCCGTCGCCGCCACAGCAGATGACGCGGAAGTTGGGGACGTCCTTGAACATGGTGAGGCCAGTCATGGGCCCGCCCTTGGCGAGGTTGTAGACCTGGCGAGGGTTGAGCAGGTACTGGAACTTGCGCAGCATGCGCGCGCCTTGCCGCCCGCCCGACTTGGGGTTGATGAAGACGACAAGGGGGTAGCAGTTAGACGGTGGGATTATCTGGAAGGACATAGGCCCCTGCTGCTCCTGGCTCGCCCCACCCAGCAACTGGACCTCAACACAGCAGCACGCGCCCACATGTGGTACCTCCCTTCACTCGCACACACATGCCACTTCATACCACAATACATTCAAACCAAGCACAGCAGAAGCCTAACGTAAACATTTGTTAAATTACAATTAGTATATAATTTGTAAGAGTTCAGAGTAGATGGAAGGAACCTAAACACTTTGCTATATCAACTTTTTTCTGTACCTCATTAATAAATAAACTTTAATCTTTCATCAAGACTCTAGTAGACCTCTTTCCCCGAGTTATAATGTCACATAGGAACTTTTTTTTTCACTAAATAATCACTCCTATCATTAGGTACAGCACCATTACCTGCATATCCCTTCCAATGTTGGGGCCACAGTGGTGTAGTGGTCAGCCACTACTTGCCTCCCAGCTGGGCGAACTGGGTTTGATTCCCAGCGGGGTCACACTCAGATTTTCGCACGTGGTAATCGTGCTGGACAATGCTGCTGAATGGTGGGTTTTCTTGGGGATCTCCCATCTCCTCTGCGCTTGCATTCCAGTGCTACTCCATACTCCTCACTTCACCCTCATTGGCTCTTCAAGATCTCAAAGTTACGAGCCGCCTAAATCACTCCACTCTACTCCCTTCCAATTTTTATGGACGTTACCTGACACGTGTGATCTGTTTTCCTCCCGACTGATCACCTAGGCACTTAGTTACCTATACTTGAAACAAGAATCTCTCACTTTACCTGTGAATTTTCTAGTTGAGCCACTTTTTCTCTGATGCCAGCATCTAGGAGATGCCAGCATCTAGGAGATGCCAGCATCAGAGAAAGAGTGGCAGCTTCTTGTGATGCTCATAGCTTGGTTGCACAAATGTACGATGATCCCAGCATTTATGAATGATCCATGCACATAATTTTGGATGATGGGAGCTTTCTAAAACAACATGAGAAATATTTATACTTGTGAAAAAAAAATTATGGAGGCTTTTTAAACATTGTTCTACAGGGAAATCTCCTTGGACAGTGCAAAATAAACTGTGTACGAGCACAGATAAACTGGAAATGATGCAGGAAATTAGCAGGAAATTCATCTGAAAAGTTTAAATATTTTAATATTAAATATGTATGCTTGAGAACAATGGGATTTATTTAATTAAAGGCTATTGCTGTGCCAGACTTTCCTAAGGCCCTTCAAGTCAAGATTCAGATCGTAAATCATCATTATTTGTGCTGTTGTTAGCTTTATGATTAGGGTAGTTAACTATGTAAGTTGTTTGATTTGTCTCCTGATACAAAGTGTGGATATTAAAAAGCAATTGCTAAAAATATAACCTCCTAATCAAATGGACATTCGGTTACATCAGTACTGCATTGTCAACTTTGATCCCTCGCCATGCCAGAAAAACTCTTTATCGACTGCACTTAGATTTCAATGTGATGCATTTGTCCTGTATTTGGAACGTCAGACACATCTCAGATGTTACTTATTTATAATAAACCAACAGTTGGGAAATGCTTGCAAGTTAATTCCAAGGAAAAAAGGCAGATATGAAGCAAAGTTATTTTTTTGTGTATCTGCAGTAATTTTAACTGATCAGTGATCAGTCAATCATCATATGCTGAATTTTGTGTGTGCAAGCTGTTTTTTTACACGTGCATCATTGATTAATACTAGGAAAGCAAGAAGGCCAATACACCTTAAGTTGTATTCACAATGAAATTGCGTGGAGAACTAGAAATGATGCAACTTCCCAATTCGTGAGCGTTCTTATAATTCGTGCCGGCAAGCTGGAATTAATGATTTTATTGTTACTTGCTGGTGCGCCACACTAGGGACTCTGATCAGAAGTCTGCTAGCCCCACAAGTCCTGGCTTCTCCACTCAATTGTAATATGAGTTCACCTCAGTGACTTGGACAGTTGCAAGTGGCAAAGGAATCGGCCATAGCCTGTCTCAAGGAACCATGTAGAAATTTACCTGGAGTGGTTTTGTAAAACCACGAAAAACTGGAAACAGTCAGGGTGGAATAGAAATCAAACTTTAGTCATCCTGAATGTGAGTCTTGCGTGTTAACCATTGTACCACATCATTCTGTAGAGTGGGTGTGAAGAGATTTGGGCGGCTCTTAACATCAAGTTCTTGATAACCAATGAGGGTGAAGCGAGGTGAATATGGAGCAGCGCTGTAATGAAAGGGCGGGGAAAATGGGGGATGCCCTAGAAAACCTGCCAGCCAGCGGTATCGTCCGGCACAATTCCTACGTACGAAAATCTGGGGATTACCCCGCCGGAAATTGAACCCAGTTCTTATGGTGGGAGGCAAGTAGTCTAACCACTACACATCAGCGGTCCCTGTTCATTCTACAGAAATTATTTTTGCACTTTTTTGGGGAAAGTGTTGCAAAATACTAGGAGGAAAAAAAAATTATTATTTGGGGGCAATACTTAAAAGTAAAGATAGTGGATTTAAATTACAGGCAAGTGAATTAAGAGCAACTTAAAACCGATTCCAATCAACCAGTATTATATCTTACTATAAAATCCCAAACAAAACTTTTGTTATGGGGAAAGGTTACTTTGCCAACATCAGTTGAAAGTGGGTTGGCAACCTCAAGTGGCTGTAATTCTTTGAGAAGATGGGAAGGTTGATGGGTTCTGGGTTGGCTCACCGAGTGGTTGGAGTCGGTCGGGGTCTGGCTCTCGGAGCGTTGCAGGCCGGAGCGCTTGGTCTCGCGGGTGATGGAGCGCTGGCGGTCCAGCACGATGGGGCAGATGGCGGTGGGCGGCAGGATGTGTATGCGGTGCTCCCCCAGGTTGCACTCTGGCTTCACTTGCGACACGCACCGGTTGTGAAGCTGCACGTAACGTACACACATAATAACAGTGAGAACATTAAAATATTAGTAGTCTGAGGAAATCTTACTTTGCTATCTCCACTGGTGTACCAGTAACAGTTTAAAAAATCTTCATGGAAAATGGAAATCTACATGTGGTTTTTATGGATGAGAGGAGGCTGATGCTAAGTGGAGCCAGTTGCTGTACCTAAGGTACAGACCTGTTGCTCCGGCCAGCCTGAAGAATGGATGTTCGTGGGATGAGATAAGGGTAGAGATGTAGCAGAATGGAGACGGGGTAGAAAATGGGAGAGCTGAAGAAAACCCCGACACCACNAAATAATTTCCATCTGCGGGGCATGGGATTAAGCCGGTAACCTCGGAGCAGGGAGGCCTAAACAATCTTAAATTAAAAGTGGGAAATAAATTGACTATAGCAATGACCCTCTCTTCTCGTCAAGCCAGCTTACTGCCAAAATCATGTTTAAATGGTTCGAATGTATTTTTCAGTCATTAAATTTTTATCCTTCCTAACACTTGTATTGACAAAACCCAGAAAAATTAAATCAAATGTAAGCCCTGACTGTAAAATGCATTACTTAGCAATTAAAAATCTATATTAATGGTGGTATATTTATCTTTTAATTGGAAATTCTTAACATACTATAAAAGCCGAATATGACATTAACCACAAGCTGCAAGGGCTCGGCAAGTAAGCTACTTAACTTACTTCTCAAGGTTGGTGTCTGCGTGTTCATCACTGCAGTAATGGATTTGGATAATGTAATTATGCACTTGAGGTGAACGTCGAGGACAGTCAGTATTGAATGTTTTTACATAAGGGAAGTAGTTATTGCTATTGTATACTTAATATTGTCAAAAGGAAAAGAGAGTTTGGAAGTGTGTACTTGAGGGATGAATTCATTGCTGGTGTATATTTAAAAATGTTTTATGGAAATGTGTGCGATTTGTTGGGGAAGAATCAAGAGAGTTTGTGTATAGTTAATGATTATGTGGAATTGTGTATTCTTGGGAAAAAAAGGGGAATGATTAAAAGTATTTGAACAGTGCCCTTCACTAGCTGCGCTGTGTTTACCGTGATCTGGCACCAACGGCAGTGCAGACCGGTGATGCCGTTGTAACTCTTGATGGTCTTCTTGCAGCGGGAGCACTTGCCCTGGCAGTTGCCCTCGACCCAGTGATGTGCCATTGTCTGCGACGTCTTTTTCGACTTCACGTAGGTGGCAATGCACGATGCTGGCGCCCTCTGCACGCAGCGCTCGTGCACCGTGTACTTGCAGACTGCAAACAACACATGAATTTTACTTATATTTCATGTCAGTTATGTTATATATTTTATGCACTATTTGTTACTGAGCCTGAAGGACCTTCAGTTGCATAAACGTAAACAGCTGGGATCACAGTTGGTGTAGTTACTAGAAAGTTTGCCTCCCACCAAAGCGAACCAGGTTCGATTCCCGTCTGGGTCACTCCCGGATTTTTACACGTGGGAATCGTAGTGGTTGATGCCGCTGGTCAGCAGGTATCCTTTGGGATCTCCCATTTCCCCTATTATTGCATTCTAGCGCTGCTACATTTCCACCTTGTTTCACCCTCATCGGCTCTCAAGACTTTGCTGTTGTTTTGTTAGTAGCCACCCAAACTTCTCCACGCCACATAAACAACTGGTGTGGTCATGATTGGTTCCAACCATTAACAGAGGAGCCACACAAACGTGTTATTATCATGCTTAGTGTTAAACTGTGTTACTCGTGAGCTACATCTGAAGGGAAAGGTATCCAACTCCAAATTCTAGAAAGGTAAGGTCTTTCGAAAGTGATTATTCAAAGTTGGTGGCATTGGGGAAGGAAGTTAACAAGAGTTGTATTGTGAATTCGCGTTATTTTTCAAAAAGAGTTTCGTGTATCACGTGAATCATTATAATAAATGTATCATTAAGGTTTTCAATAATCTTCCACTAGAGGGATAGTTGTTCATTGCTAGTCTCAACTCAGTCTCTAAAGGAGTCAGACATGTCATTTCCATGGTACACTTTCTCTATTCTACTTCCCCGATTATTTTAGCTCCTGGAATACGGCAAGTTAAATACAATCTTTCTAAGAGCTCCTCCGCTTATGAGATGTACTTATTTCATGCTTTGTAAATCTACTTGTTTGGTGCCCCATGCTGTTTGTTGGGTGAAGTTTTCACACGCAAGCTCATCTCTGGCTCTGCATTTTATTCTAAAAGCACCAGGTTTCCCGCTCATGCTTCAAGAAATATGTTTAATTCCTAACCTTAAGTGATTACACTGCGTCTTCAGATGATAATTTTTCAGTTTTAATTCAATTAGCAAGTGTTATACCACATATAGCATGTGTATGAAACCACCTTTTCTGCTTGGAGTGTAAGTTTTATTTAAACAAATTTAATAAAAAATTTGTATAAAGTTTTTCATTATAACAAATTTGTTGCAAAACCAAACAAAAGAGTGGAGGATATGGAGTATTTACCACAGGGGCTCTTACCTATATATAAATGTCCATATTATGTAGTTATTTTAGTTATAAAATAACGGAAACAAACAAGATGATATACAGACAAAAATACCATTGCTGGTGCACTAATTGGACACCCGAATACTGTATTAATCGAAATTGAAGGTTTTCATTTTATTAGGACTTTTGGCAACCAAATTTCTTACAGAAACGAAAATGAAAGATGTCATTTTTTGTTTTCATTTCGGTACACCGAATATTCACACAACCCTAGTGGAAATTTACGTAAATGATTAACTTTATGTGGCTGCTAAACTTGTCGCTACTATAAAATGATTTAACGTAAATAACTGGGGTTGAAGCCCCATGATGTTGAGGTACTGACAGATGCAGCAGAGGCCCTTCTTGCCCAGTCCCACGAGCATGTTGAGACACAGGTTGCAGTACGCCGGCTTGCTGAAGTGCTTCAACCTCCAGAGGTGGTGCCCGTCCTCCTTCACGTTCTGTAACAGTTGGCCTTGCATTAATAAATATGAACATATGCTGGGCTTGCATGTCACATCTTAGATAACACGACTGGCTCACAAAGTTTAGAAAGAGTACTTTAACTTACGAACAAGCATCCAGTGTGTGAAACCTCACAACACTCACCATGCTATTACTGGTTCATCAACACTGCTCAATGCATTTACCCTTGCCACACGCAAAAGTTAACAACGCCATGTGCTTAATGACTGGTATCTAGGTGAAATTTAAAAAAAAAAAATCATTCAAGAAATGTGTAGAAACTCGGGTAAAATATTTTGGTAGGCGATTTCTTTTGGAAAACAAGGTTGTAAATATACAGTGCGAATCAGCGTACCTCAATTTGTAAGAGTGATACCCATGCTAGAAAACCAAGTTTATAAGTGTAATTCTTGCAAAATATCAGAAACAACAGGAAAGAGAACTACAGTTTTCGGGGCGGTGAGGGTCGTGCTGGTGTGGTAGCCAGACTGTGCGTCTTCCACCAAAGCAAATCAGGTTTAATTCCCAGCAGAGTCACCCAGATTTTCACGAGTGGAGTAGAGCGGAGAGATTTGGGCGGCTGTTAACATCAAGGTCTTGAGAGACAATGAGGGTGAAATGAGGCGAGTATGGATCGGCACCAGAATGGAAGGATGTGGGAAACTGGAAAATCTGTAAGTAACCACACCAGGAATCAAACCTGACTGCGGCCCCTTCACACGTGGGGACTGTGGCAGATGCATCTGGCCGGTGGCTTTTCACAGGGTGCTCCTGTTTCCCCTACCCTTGCATTCTTCTGCGTTGCTACATCTTTACCTCATTTCGCTCTCACCAGCATTCTACTAGACCTCTGTGTGGCACTGACCAAAATCTATCAACTGAATTCTTGGATAGTGCTTTTTGTTATCGAGATTCTTATGCAATGAACAAAGGACCCTACAAGTATTGCCTACATGCCAGGCAGTGTATTGGCACCACTGGATTCTTTGTGTGTGTTTTAAATGGAAGTGGCGTATTGTTGGCATCTGCAACAAGAGGGCCATTGAGACGTTAATTACATTGTACTGCTTAGTAAAACTGCATGGCCATTTTGTAAAGCCTGAGGTGAAGAGTGTTGTGTGCACCCTCAATATTTTCATGGGCGAGAATGGTATAAACACGATAAAACACTACCCACCGTATCATAATTACACAGAAGAACCCAACTGTTGCAACCCCTTTCATTAAAGACCCATTTCTGAGGAACAGTGAAAAAGAAATAATTGGAAACTTGAGGGATATCAGTTGAAAAATAAAGTTACTGCGCATTGCATTTAACACCACTCCAAGCAGTGCTTATATAAAAATAGTTACCAACCTCATTTTGATGTACAGGGGTTGGAGTAGGTCAAAATATGTCAAATTTTTCTAACACCGTTGACGTGAACCACACGTTCACGGGTCCTTTTGCCCACTGACTGCCGCAGTATGTCCACACCAGACGTACCACATCGACAGGCTTGTGGGCACGAGTGCATTAGTGTTTATTATTTATTCAGTTTATTTCATCAGTGTATTTGTTAATAGCGTCAGTGTATAGTTAATTAATCATTTGTTTTGCCATCAGAGACAATCTGCCCAGCCACAGCCAGAGACATGTGACATTCTACATTTGGCAATGCTGTGGCTGGTGCAATGAAAACATTTAGAATAAGTATTATCATTTTTATTATGTATTTGTGTAAGGGTAATTATGTTTTCTTGTGTTAATTTAGTTCATATCATTTTCCATCCCATAATCATCTTTCAGTGTATATTGTGTTTCACCGCATGGCGTCAGCTGCGCCTAGGTAGCGGAAGCCAGCACACATTTCCGCCCAGTATTCGCCAGCACTTGGACGAGCTTGGACGTTACGCACNGTCGCATCCATACCGTTATAAATCATTATCATCATCTCTTTCCTTACTTAACTTGCATAGCGCCGAGGGGAGAGCGACGTTATTATTTATCGGGAATCAAAAGTGCATTTCGAGCTTCACATGATAAGACCACGTGGTCGCTTGTAGTTCCGGGCCATTCAGGCCACGTGTCTTCTGTATAGTTGAGTGTACATAACAGGGTAATAAATACCTTAACAACCAGCACCACTGTTTTTATTGATAATCAAGTAAGGCGTGCAAGGTGGCCGACAACCTCGGCAACGTGTGTATGACGGAGTGTTACCAGAGTCCCTAGGCTGTCGACCGAACGACCCTACATCTCATCAGCTCACCGCAGAGCTGTGGCGCCGGGCACACACATATTACTTCACAACTCTGGGAACACCGCAGATCAAGTTAGCTTTATCGCCGTAGCCAAGCTTGGTCACGTCACCCTATTAAAACCATCCCTCACTAACAACCTTATTCCTGGAAGCCGTGAGGGGTTTATAACAGTGCAGTTCTACTGTACATCCTTTTATTCTGATATTTTGCAAATGTATTCTACATATGTATAAACTTGATTGCAAAGGATCACATAGTGGGCAGCCTGAAAGTAGAACTTTTAGCAGGGGTTAAGAAAAGTTGCATGTAACTATGAACAGACTATAATGGTAACACAAGCCTTGCACTGGTTGAAACTGCACCTTCTCTTTGAGATGCATAGCCCATGAAGTGAAGGGACTCACCGTGTCCAACCCCAGTAACACTAGCAATGGAATGGTTGTCATGCCGCCTCGCTTCCACTCCTCAAGCGACACTGTGCCGTCGGCATCGTAGTCTATCTCCACCATCATGTCTTGCAGGATCTGCAGCATGCACAGAAACAAGTCATGCTCACCAGCTTTCTCTGTGTATCTGTGTATGTCTATTTGAGGATTCAAAAAAGCAACTTTCCAAATGATTTTCACGACGACAAAACACTCAATGCACATCCTGTGTTTAGTAAATTACTTGTTACTAGCTGCGGCATTGCATCAGCTGTTCCAGAATAAAAGCATGACTAGAAACGAGACAGTACCGACATTATGTGAATGTCTGGCACGATAGATGAATGAAGATCATGATAGAATTATTGAAAATGAGAGTTTGTACGTGGAATACTTGTACCATTACCATTCAACGAGTATTTATTTAAACATTTGATATTAAGAAGTGTGTACAAAAGTCTGACGGGACACATTTACCACACGGATGTGTGGTCGCGACATTTCGCTGGCTTGGCCAGCTTCTTCGTGCGGCGAGTCGTGGTACACGTCAGTCTGTTGGGCGGTGGTCCACTAGGTTCGCTGTTTGCCAACCACCTCTCAGAAGACTGTAATGTACCACCACTTGCCACATGAAGAAGGTGGCCAAGTCAGCAAAATGTCGCAATGTGTTTGTCCGAATTTTTTGTGTGTCTATCCATGAATACCATCATTTGATTACTTGCTGCGTTTTCTGTCTCCTTTTTAAAATGTAATTAATAGTTTATTTTAAAGTATTTTTTATTAAAAAATATATCTTTCAAATCCCTAGCACATACGAGAGTATTAAATATTTGTTTATTACAAAGAATTCTTTAATATTAAGTATTAAATTAAAAGTCTCTTTGTGTACTTTGTACAGAGAGTCTAGTGTATATTAATACAACTGCCAAGAGCAGATTCATATCGAGAGCTGAGAAGTGATAACTGTTCATGAATTTGACTGGCTGTTTAATTAATTCTAATGCAATTGCATTATATGTTTACAATATAAACATATGCTTTTTATTGTTTTCACTATAGGGTGCCTTAAATTCAGTTTAGGTATTTTATTTCTTTATTCTTTTTTTTTGGCAAAATAAGGGAAGCTACAAACCATACAAGAATAATTAGGTATGACTTGACCTGTCAGTTCGAAGTGTTGATTGAAGTACACAGAATCTAGGAAATGAGAGTTGGGACACTGACCGGCTTCAGCTCGCTGACGTCCCAGCCCAGGTACTCGGCTACATTCATCATCTGGTTCACGATGCAGTCCATCTCCTGGAACAAGACACCCGTGCTACTCGGATGATACTCTGGGAAGTAACCACTTGCACATTACCCCGTGTGGAAGTGCCGTACTCACGTTTGTGTCCAACACACCGTTGCCGTCTGTGTCGTACAGCCGGAACATGACTGAAATATAGGATCACATTTGTAAATCCATGCTTCGGAGCATACCACACAAACATAATGACATTGATTTAATACTCAAGACCTTTAATGAAACTGAAAAAAAAACTAGTTCTGTGACATGTGTAGAAACACCACAGTAAGTTTGTCCTGAACACACCATAACTGCTTACACGCACTCTGATTTCCAGATAACATGGGCAATTTTAAAATTTGGTAAGATATATAAACAGATCCTGAAATATAATGAGAGTCAAATTTACAATATTAAAGACTTTTTTATGACATGAGTATTGTAAGACAGAAACATACATTGAAAACCATGAACAAAGCATTATATTTTCTGAGTATATAGGTGTTATATAACTTTACTGTTCAAAATTTTGAAAATTAATATTAATTGCAAAGTTTATTAGTGTAAATTACACCCTCATAAATGCAGTTTTCTTTTGACGTTGATAGCCAACTTATGGATGATTTTTTTAGTTTTACATGTATTTATTATTTCGCTTATCCAAGCAGCCTGCTATTGGGATGCTCAACACTCTAAAATCAACTATGTGAACTGTAGTCAGATGTTTTCAGATCTTGGCAGAGGCAGCGCCATCCCTGGCAACAGTAAGGCCAGGTACAAGAACTTCTGCGAGGCTCTTCCCTTCCAAACTAGGTAATCCCTCCTTCCCACAACGCAGTCACCTTTCAAAAAAAAACTTGCATGACATACGTTTAATATGGAAAACTTGATTAAACAATAAAATGTGCAACTTAATGGTAAAATATTTAAAATGTCAAAAAACAAACATGTTTAAAAATATAAATTTTATTGTGAAATATATAACTCCTCAAACAAACGAATGCAAAATATTTAAATAATATTTTTCATTTAATAAAAAATTTTTCCCCTGGTTCAGAGGCTCTTGTGTGGCCACGCCAATCTCACACTCTTAAGGACGGTCCTTAGGGGGATCTGTTTAGGAAAACATAATATTGGAACACTGGGCAGGACATGGCTTCCCTCAAATGTGCACTGACGAAGTGGCATGGTACTCCTCAATGGATATGCACAGATTGGTCTGTTGAAGAGAGGCTGCCTTACCTGGAGATCCGCCTGGAAACTTTCGATCTTGAGATTGGTCACCCTTATCGGAACCACGATAACAAAATGATCTCCATGGCATACTATCGTCACTCATGCGAATCACTATTTATGTTGTGTATTGTAGTTCCAATTTACTTGGTGGCCATGATCTTGTGGCAGAGAAGTTGGACCGGTGATGTTTCCAGACCCATCTGCAATATGACTAATACGTGAGCACACGTTGGGAGTTCGAGTGGTGCTGGGCCTACTAGGATCAGGTCCTGTCACTTGTAGCTTTCCTACGTACAGCTGAGCAGTGTTAATGGTGCTGCTCGCTTGGAGTTTTTTTTTAGCATGTTCGAGGCAGGTAAGAGCGGGGGCGATAAGGGTGACACTGGCACGTGCGTCTAGTGCCCCGCTGCTCCTACGCGCATGGCGCTGGAATGGCGTGCAGTATTTCCGTTGTGTTGCATGTTTCTGACCAGTATATAATGGAATACAGCAGTGTGACAAGAGCAGTTTTAACTACGTGAGAGGGCTTGGAAACAAGCATTTATAATTTTTCACGATGTATTGAGAATATTATTCGTCCGTCATCTGAAGTGTGTTTTTTTTTCCTTCGTATATTGGTGAAATGGTAACAAGTTCTGTGGTTTCATTAAAAAAACCGTGAATTTCAAACGCAATGCAATTCAAGCACCAGGTAGACAGAGCCCTTAAAGAAGTTACAATTCTAACAGCGAGAAAACAGTTACTGAATGTTCCCAGCTTGGGCCATCCCTGTTAGAACAGCCGATTGCCTCAGTCATGTTTCTGAGGTTGTTTGTTAGAAAGGTGCGACAACAGAGAGATGTAGGTAGGCACAGGAACACCCATAAGTGTCATTGTATGATACAAATGCTGATAGTATTGCAGAATATTGACACACAGCACATTACAAGTTCTGTCTACAAAGGAATGTATGCTGATGTGCACATGCACATAGAAACACAAGAGCTTATCAACTCCCAACTTGTACATGTCTGCGAGTCTGTGTAGCCACTAGGAATCTAGTATTTTGTTTGTCTTAGTTTTCATGACCATTGCGGTTTGCAAGGAAACAAAGACATGGTTTTGATGTGTTTCTCATAATTTTTAGTTAGTACTATTTTTTAAATGATAGAAATTAGATGTTATATATAAACAAGGAATGTGCGTGTTATAAATCTAATGCCACTAATGTGCAACAGAATTTTTCTTTAATTTCACAGGTTGTCGATACATTTCCATGTATTGTAGAATAGCTCATGTTCATCTCAATTTATCAGCTTGTTTCGTTTATGTTTATGTTTTCTCTTCATTTTTGGACATGCCTTGGGCAGGTGTTGCTGTTTTGCTGAATATAAAAAAAATACCTTCTTAACGGTATTTTTTTTTTATTTGTTAGTTTGCTTGTAATATATGAAGATAAGCTGCAGTGCTCTTGAAAGAACTTTCCCTGCTACATGTATGGTAGGCCTGGCTGTCAGGGGTTTCGTGGTTCTTATGTTCCGTGAATTAGACCACACATTCCCAGAACTGTGACAGCTCTTACGTAGCTGGTGCGGACTTACACTCAAGCTTGTCCTCCGGCCTGCCGCCCTCGATGAGGGACAGGTAGCACACAATGTCCTTCAAGAACACCCTCAGGGAGTTGATGTCCACGCTGCTGGACTTCCGCACTAGGTGCCTCATGTCTGAAACACACCCCACACTCTTGCAGCTGTTGTCACCCTCCTGGCTAGCTGTTAGAAATATCTTATCAAAAACTAACAAGACGGTATACCAATAATGTCACACACAGGCAGAGAAGGACGACACATTTTTCACGTGGTTGTGAGGGTCGCGATGTTTCGCTGGCTAGGCTAGCTTCATTGGACTGCGAGCTGTAGGGCCCTACAACCTTGCCGCCCATTGAAGCTGGCCTAGCCAGCGAAATGTCGCAACTGCGTGAAAAATGTTGTCCTTTGTTGTGTGTGTGCCTGTTGAAAAGTACTGCGAGTACTTGTGCTTCTGTCCTTGACATATAATTGGTACCCTAGCGGCCTACTCGTCAACTTTACTTAACAAGATGGTATGTGATACTACACGGAAAATATTTTTAAAGTTTAGTCTTCAGTAGGTTTTAAATAAATTCATGCTATTGAAAAAGGAAAGTACGTTGTATCCAAATATTACTATTGGCTGTAACACTAATAGGAAAATACAATGCAGGAAATAGTTTATTAAATGAGCTTGTAGCACTCTACTTTAAGTTGATGATTTTGGCAAACAAACATTCAGTTTTTTTATTATGGAAGAAAATGTAGCATGGCATAAAATAATATCAGACTGTGGTACCTACAAGATTTTATGCTAATTGCTGTGGTGTGACTGCATGAAAGAATAGATGAAACATGCGCAAGTGTTTTTCAAATAAGAGACACATTAGTTTTTGAACTATTGTTATCTGTACTGAATAAAACATTTCCTGCCAAGCTGTTCTACTTTGTTTTTCTCCTATCCACATATATATATACATATAGTTGTTTTCTAAGCTTTGTGTACAACTCGTGTACCATCATCTTGAAATAAAAATCTACCGTACACCCATGATTATAACAACCACAGAGCATTGAATTATAAGTCAGCATTTCCATGAGTGAGCATATTGTCAGCGAAAGCAGTCTTCATATTTGTAATTTTACAAGGATATGCCAGTAGCATGTAAATACTGCCTCAGAAAGACAAGTCACAACGACAGTGCATGAATGGCTTTTCTTTGTAAGAAAGTACTTGCATAGCAATGGCATTAGAACACCTGGCGTTCGGTATGTGCACATCAGTAACCAGCTTGCCATATAGGTTGGGGCACTGTTCTATCTTCACTTACCAGCTAAAATAGGATAGCATCAAGGAAAATGGGGAAAACCTGGAAAAATCAGGGAATTTTGCATTTATGGAAAAGCCAGGAAATATCAGGGATATTTATATGAGGGCAGGGAATTGAGATGAAATTGTAAGAAATATGTTTTGTAAGGAAATAAATTTTGAATTCGGTCACATTTTCCACATACTATCTCATTAATTGTACTATGCATTGTTCTGGTTTATTCAACCTCTCTAGGAAGATATAAAATATGTGGGAAAAAGGAGGGGCATTTACCTATGTTTCTTTCAATCATAACTATCATTTTACCATATTTTCTTGGCTGAAATGTTTCTTGTTACAGCAAGCACTTACAGTGTGTAAAATGTAATTTTAGGTACCAGCTTAAGGTTTTGCTAGTCAAATATTAGCTGAAATAATAATTCAAACCTTTATAGTGGTTCTAAATGAAATGCTGTATAGTACAATGTCTTGTCCGTGTATTGTGGCTTTGTTTCTGCCCTTGAGCTAGCTAATATTTCACCCATCCGATTTTCGCTCTGGGAATCATGCCACATGATGCTGCTAGTTGACTGGTTTTCTCAGGGATCTCCCATTTTCCCCACCCTTGCATTCCGGTGCTGCTCCATATCCACCTCGCTTCCCCCTCATTGGCTCTCAAGACCCTGTTGTTTATAGCTGTCCAAACCTCTCCACTCCACTCTTGGTACCTTTTTTTATTTTTTTCAAATGCCATCTTTGCCTATCCTTTCTTTTCTTTGTTATATTTTTATAAACAGTTATTTATGCATAGAAAAATATCCATAAATGGAGGCTATATTTGATACTGCCCATAAAATAAATGTGTGGTTTTTGAGGAAATAACTCGTACATTTTTCTAATTTTTTTGCCATGTATATTTGTCAAGGAAAAGTAGCGTAGAAAACTCGGGGAATTTTTTTATAAGAATATTGCTAGCCACCCTGCAAAAGTGAGTTGTAGTAACCGTATTAGTGATTGATATTTAATGAGCAGTTATTTTTTTGGCCGTATGATTCAGTGGGCAAGAACAAACGAAGGCAATTAAAAATTATATGAACAAATATACAGACAGTTTCTCGTGCATCCTATTACATGTTGCCTTTAATGCTTAACTAAGTATGTGTAAGAGATACATTATCATATGTGCTTGGCACTTAAAGAGATCAAATGAATAAAAATTAATAATAGTTGTTAATGTAGAAGTTGCAGAGTTTGGGCGAGACAAACCTTCGAGCTTGCCGTTGGTGACGAGCAAGGAGTTATTGGAGCGGCGGGACGAGTTGCGCGATACCTGGCTGTGGCTGGGCGAAGAGTCTGCACTCTTCTTCTCTAGCACCTCGTGGCACGAGTACGAGGTCTGCGTCACCGTCAGCATTGGATGCACCGAGGCGCCCAAGCTGCCTGCAAGCACATCTCACCTTCATCCCAGGCCTCAACGTCACACGGCATGGGCTGCAACCTACTCAATGCTCAAATTCTGAACCATGCCACGGGGTCTCTAACCACCGATGGTTGCGACTCCTTGCTGCTTGTAAGATGTAGTACCTACCTTAGGGATTACAGCCGCAGAGAATTGTGAAGCTGTGTCTTGTCTCGTGGAGCCAGGGTTGCACACATAAACTTTTCATGGGGTATGTGGGTCCCAAAGTAAACAACAGAAATGTCAGCATCATATCTGGATAACTGAAATATCAGTTATGCGTGAACAATCATTAGGAAGGTAAGTCTTGGAAGAGGCGAGATCTCGAAATATGATTGTGACCATAGAAACGGCAAGTAAATTAAAATGACTGTATAATTGCAAAGAAGTGTTTAAGAAAATATTATAATGATCGGACATTGAGAAAATAATAACAAGTTTGAAATACAGCATATAAATATAGTTTGAGCAATGTGTTGATGACATTTACTTATAGATGAAGATGAGAGAAAAACATTGGATTACAAGAATCATTTATTCATCCCAGCATGTCAAGTTAAACAGATGAAGATAACAAGATACTTAAAGTTCATTGAATACCTGACATCCCTGGAAAGTTGGTAAGATTGTCTATAACATGTAATACCTTGGGCATTAAGTTGACGTGCATAGCAGCTACAGCCTTCAGTATAAGAACATGACAATGTAACATTACTGTTTTTCAGGTTTTTATGTTTGGTTTTTTGGTTTCGGATTATTTTGTTGTGGAGGCGAGTCATTAATATAATTTTCAGATTAAGATTTGGTGGATTCTTTAAGCGGAGTGCAGTGTATGTTTGGTCATGTCACGAGTTTATTGTTGTAGATTTCATTTGGTGGTTATTGTTCATTAGCCCTTACAGGGTAGTAAGTATTGCATTTTGTCGATCACACAAAATATAAGAATGGTATCCTGATTGGCTTAATGTTAGTGCACATAAAAATAACTGAAATGTCACAACACAAGAATAGTGGTGTTGAACAGGATGTGGTTGTTGGTGTCCACAGATTTGATCATTCTTTAGGTGAAATTTTAGGCAAGTTCCAGATACCATACACAACAGTGGGTGATGAAGTGTGAAAATGGAAATATGAGGAAGTTATAGTATGTCAGATCAGACCACCTCAGCCGAAAATGTTGATAGGTTGGCACCATCGCAGCATCTGTGTGGTGAAGTTAAACCGAAGGAATCTGTTACTAACAGTTACTCAAGACTTTCAGTTGGTCTCTCAAGACCTCTCTGTTAAGAGCCACCCGAATCTCTTCACTCTTTCAGTTGGTATTGGGAAGTGAGCGATCATGCTATTTGCTGGTAGTTTTTTTTAGTCTATGGATTAGCTGTTAAGGGTAAGATCTCTATAAGGGATGCCATCCATTATTTTTAGTTGTGTAAAACATGTCACTACTGGAGTTTCAGACAATGGAAGAGCAACTATGTGTTTGGATGGTCTGGTCTCTCACTCAATGAATACCAATGCCTAGTAAGCTGTTTTGGGCAATTCAGCACTATCCACACTGTGACAACAATTTGAAAATGGGCCATTTTGCTTTCACCCATCTATAAAGTGAGGGCTATAACAAGTAGTTTGAGGACATAAAAGTGGATGCTTTTGAATGGACAGTAAATATTCATGAACTCAGCTCCCACTTAATATCATTGGAATAACTTGGAGCTGTGGTTGATAGTGTGACCACACTGTCTACAAACACAGAGAGTTGCTCACCTTGATGGAGGAAGAAGATAATAGAGCTCTCTGCAGAAACTTGCAGCAAATTGATAAAAGTCTAACTCTGTGGGGAAAAGGGGTAGAAGCACAATTTCGTACTGATACTATACCAAATTGTGGTTGTNGGGGGGGGGGGGTCTCTTGGTATTAATGGGAATGGATGTATAGAGCATGTTGGAAGATCATTCCACATCAAGGGTTCACAAATGTTAATTGTGCTGGTGAATTGAAGCAGAAATTATTCATGGCACAATACAGCTTACCAGATGAAGCATAATTCAGAGAGTTCTCCATTGAGTTTGCATACCTCAGAAGTCATCCCAAGTAGTGTAACTTACGCTGTGAATTCTTGGGGCTGCATTCTCAAAATAAAAATTCTCACTATTCCAGATGGTGGTTGTCTGGGCAAAGGGAATACTGTTTATCAAAACATAATATCAACCCTTGGAAGGGTTGGTGTTATTTATGAACCTTCTACCAAAGAGGTCCTCTGAACCACCCTAGGCCCTGGTGGACAGAAATTTTTTGAACTGTAATTCATATATGGCCAGTGTGTCAGATGTGGTGTGGGTGTTTTCGCGGGGTACTTCTGCTTCCTCTTACATTTTCATAATGCTCCTAATCCACCCATATCTCGCTTCACGTCACACCACCTTACCTCTTCCATTCCTATGGTTGGAACAACAAATCTGTCGCTCAGAGCCTTTACAAATAATTTCGTCGAGTCTGCAGAAGGCCAGAAAAGTGTGCAGATTTAAAATTGCCCTTGTTTAATCCCTTAATGCTTTTCTGTTTTTCTCCCTTTGTTTCTCTTTTCTCTATCTACGTATCTCTTCGTCTCACTTTGTCTTTGACACTTGTCTTCATCTCTGTCTGCTACTGTGTATGCGTTTGTCTCTTTTCTTCCTGTTTTTTTATGTCAGACTGTCTCTTTCTCTATTTCTCTCTACCTGTCTGCCCATCTATTTATGCATTTATATATCCATCTGTCTCTCTGTGTGTGTGTATATGTAGCAGAAGTCCATTATGTGTACAGTCTGCAATGACGTTCGCTCAGCTATGATGCATGTATTTTTTATAACATGATAAAGCTGATCTAATGTATGTAGAGCTTGCTTTGAAATGCATCACATGCTCCTACTGAACTTAAGGTGTTGCTAGGTGCATAGAAGTGCGTGGGGATTAGTGGAGTAACTTTGGTGGCCGGGGCGGATTACATTCTGTCTTGTGAAAATATTTTTCTCAATGGGTAATACTTATATAATCAGAAAAATGGCTTACAGCGCATCACTTGAATGTTAATTTTTAAAAATGTTCATAGTGAGAGGACCCCCTGAACCCTCCGCAAAGCCACTATTTAGTTACACCACTGGTTGGGATAGGTGCTGGTATGGTAGGACTTTGG
>NQII01000493.1:145013-169385 GCA_002778355.1 Clitarchus hookeri
AGAGGGAGGAGGTACAGTAGAGTGCAGTACCTGTGCGGCCACGCGTGGAGGTGTCGGAGTCGGAGCGGTGGTGGCCGAGCGCGTGCAGCTTCTCCGTGAAGCCGTGCAGCTTCTCGGCGAAGCGGCTGGTGGGGCGTTCCGCGGAGGGCGCGCCCAGCGACTGGTCGACGCCGCACGTCGCGATGTTGGGCACGGAGCCGGGCGCCCGCGTGTGCGACGTGATGGCCGCGCATGCCGCCGTCGAGCTCAGCATCGCCATCTCCTCGACAACACACACCCACACGCACACACGATCATCTCGTCCTCCTGGCACCGCCGTTGGCATAGGTTACAAGAGCCCTTGCCTCCCACCGAAACAACCGGGTTTGATTCCCGGTGGGGATCACCTCCCAGAGTTTTGCATGTGGAAACCATGGCGGATGGTACTGCTTGTCTATGGGCAGCGGCGTGTGGTGAACAAGATAAGCTGTACCTAATCGTTTGCTAGTATACACATTAGCACACGTATTAGTACAGTTGACGTCACAGCATGTGTGTGATGGGTGCCTCGCCGCTCTCTCGTGAGTGGCCGCAATAAATTCAGTTTCCCCCCCGGCTCCACTGTGGTTACTAGTTCCTGCTGCGTGCGCCGAGTGTACAGCACCGAGCAAGCACCGGCTTTCCTTGCAACACTTCACAACATGCCACTATATGGGTTTTCTCGGGGATCTCCCATTTCCCTCGCCCTTGCATTCCGGCACTGCACCATATCCAACTCGTTTTACCTTCATCGGCTCTCGAGACCTCGCTGTCTACTCCAATCTAGTCCTCCCACCTCCACCCCACCCACTTCAGCTCGTGTGAACACACGGAAGAGCCTGCCACAATTGTGCGGATGCATCTGTCCAACTGTGCTGGGCATGCCACAATCAAGGTTGTCTGATACGTGATAGAGGGCATCAGGGAAAAGGCCTGCCATTGGTGTATACTTTAGTCCATTATAATTGTTTGTAATTTATTGTCTCTTCCTTGCCGCGTGTCTTTTGCATGGAATGTGTTTGTCAACAATAAATTCTAGCATTTAAATGTTAGGTTGTTATTATTATCTTTAGTGGCTTTGAAAATAGCGCAGTGTATAGTCGTAACTATAAGTAGGCAGAATATTGTTTTACCGTCTAGGATAATTCATTTTGTTAAGAATTTTCAGTGGACGACAAAACTATCCCGCTAGCACGAACGGTCCATTTTGCGCATCTGAGTATAAACAGGAGCAGATATTGGCCTACGTGAGTAACGTCAAATGCAGACAGAGAGGGTACATTCTGATGTGTCCAACCTCCACAGATTAAAGACGGCCAAGTCCGATCAGACAGCTGTGCATCAGCCATCAGCACACATGAACCAATCACATGCTGTATCATTTGATTTGCGCCATCAACTCGGAGAAATGCATCTGCTCGGTTATGGCAGGGCCTTTGGTTGACTCACACGGTCACAGATTGTAGGCAACTGCGGACATTTGAGGCCGTGGCTACTAACCTATACACGTGCGCATGTGGAAACAATCCACTTGTTCACCAACTATCTTAGATTAGTTAAAACTGAAAAAAACTCATTCGACTAAACATTATAGGTTAGTTTAAACTATAGGTCCTGCCACAATAATGTGCAAATGCTTCTGTTCAAGCCGTTCAACTGTGCTGTCAGTCCACGCAGATTTCCGATCACGACGAGCTTTGTGTGCTACGATTGAGGTTGTCTGATGGATGCAGTTGGAAAAACAGAATGTCATTTTTGTTTACATTCCCGACATTAATGTCTGCAGTGGCATTACGTCCACAGTAAAGTTTAATTTAAGGAGGGTAATAGTCTTGAAACGTAAACATACTGCTTGGAACGGCATGGAGATTCATGTTTTACTCACGATTACCACTTGGAATCTCGCGGCACAAAAAAAAAACTACTTCGCGACCTCCCTCGACAAAGTAAGCCAAAGCTCAGAAAACGATAAACTTGGAACTCATAACAAAATGCGCTGTTTCAATATACTGTACGTAGGTCAAATACGAGGCATCTGTATTGAAAAACCGCTAGCAAAAAAAACTGGACTATTTTTGTGTAGGAAATACATTACGTATAGAGACGACAGTGTATTGCTAGAATTCAATGTGCTGTACACATATCCGACAGTTTTATCTCGTTACTGGCGGCCGCGCACGCATGAAGCTTCCTTCACACTTTTTGAAACAAACTTTTGAAAAATCACTCCATGTAACGTGCTTGGTTGTTTCCTAAATATACATGAGGCGGAGGAATATCCTGTAAGTAGAACTTTAGCAGGTCTTCAGAAAAGTTGGAAGTTGTAACCGTGAATTGTCTATACTCTATACTATCGCATTTCAATAAGCCAAAGAGGATTCCGAGGCACTGGAGCAAACGTTTGTGATTTTCCTGCAAAGAACTTAGCAGAATAAAAAACTTTATCATCTAATCATAAAATAACCAACAAAAATGTGTCCGACTGTTTTTTTTTGTGCGATTTGCAGCGTCTCTAACCTAATGTAGGTATGAAAGATTGCGTGCGTTATGTCAANAGAACTTAGCAGAATAAAAAACTTTATCATCTAATCATAAAATAACCAACAAAAATGTGTCCGACTGTTTTTTTTTTGTGCGATTTGCAGCGTCTCTAACCTAATGTAGGTATGAAAGATTGCGTGCGTTATGTCAATTTTGCTCTACGCTTCGCGAATCCATTTGCGACCATTTCGCAGTCGGCGACGGTGTCGTCGCCAGAGAAGGTGCGAGGGCGAAGCTAACAACGCGTCATTAAAAAGTCATCTCGCGGTCCGCGTGGCGATCATTAGGCCTGATGTTCGCCGTTTTGCCGGAAGCGGAGCTCACGAAACAAGGAGCAAACAAAACTGCGGGTTGCGACGTCTGTACCCTTGTTAGAGCGGACTCCTGCCGCTGTATACTACTTCCAGTAATTGGTCTAATAACTTTTGAAATTCACTTTAGAAAGAAGTAACTGCAAACGGACTAAATAACGTGGAATGATAGTATGACTACGCAAATGAGCACGACGGAATGAAAATCATCTCGAGCGTTAAAGAACATCAGATTGGAGGACTGGGAACTGGCTAACGTTCGGCCAGTAATGGACACTGTTCATTACAAAGTAGTTGGTGGCACGGTGTAAACCAATAGGGGAACAGGGACGAACACAGCTGGTTTTCCTGCAGTGGTGAATGCTGGTGACTTCACTTCTCATTTTTCTTGAACATGCCTGCGTGGAGCTCGAACTGCATTGCAGTGTGTTTACGAAACTATGAGACGTGCCCGCAGTGTGTTTACAAAGACATCATACCCCAGACAGGGATGGAATGGTACTTTAAAGTTACCACACATGTCGTAAATACTATTTCGAAGCTCTCCAATGTGCATAGTTATATACGGCTTTTTTTTCAGACTGCCGTATTTTAAAACATGCTAGCCGGACACGAGTCGAACTACGATAGGAGCCTGTATTGAACTCCGCTATAGAGTTTTCATCAGTAAAATGATATGGTCGGCGTTGAAAGTGCCATAGGTAGACGCAGCACTACGAGAACACCGCACGCCAGTTCAGAAGTCCTGCGCGTAGCGGTGATGGCGCTCTTGTAGCGCGTGCCAGTGTCACCCTTATAGCTCCCGCGCTTCTCGATCGAAATAGGGGGGAGGGGGGAATGATGCAGGCCGGCGGGACCCTTAAACCCTTCGAATTAAGTAGCTACACCAATAATTTTCACAAGTAGGCGTCCTTGCTCTTGAATATTTGTAAATATGTTCAGATGTCAAAGTGTTGAGGTTGCTTGTGTTGCACACAAGACATCTTTAAATTCCTGCTGTACTTGAGTTGACACGGCATGTAAGCTTTGTGCTCGGTTATAGTGCGAACTATTCATAATTTAGAATATTACCACTGTTTACGGAATAGTTACCCACAGAGAATATCATTAGGCATTGAGCCACGTATAGAGTACAGTGCCGGCCAAAAACAACCTCCCTGTGCGTTATGTGCACAAGTATGTACATGTCGAAACGGGTTTAAAAAAAAACCTTTAAAAATTATATGCACAATGGTAATGGTAAGTTTGTTCTTTAAATTTGTATTAAGTTTTCAATGGGATGTTTGAATGAATCAACATTTCTTGGTAAGTTTAATCACGCCCAAAATTGCCACTAGTCGCCGCACCTGGCGCATGCGCGATGACAACTCGAGGTCATTATCGCTTCGTAGCTGTACACCCGATCGAACGAGACGACGTTCATTTCAATCGTATCATTAGTCACGAAGTTATAGCCTCGGAATGGATTATCGCTGTAAACGTTACATCGCCTTTTCCGCCCTGGTACCCCACGTGTTGGTCTGAGTTTAAAGACGTGTTCACGCCAGAATTGAGCTGTGAGCTGTACAATAAGGCCATCGGTTATGAAACGATGTTTCTGAAATTTTGCAACTGCAATGTTGTTTAAAAATGCATGCCAGTATATCGCATATCATCTTTTGTCACGCAGAATTTCAATATCAGCGACGTTGGCGGTATAAATATTCCCCGTTTCCACACTTTAATTTCTGACGTGAGTTAATGTTTATAATACCGTCATAACCAAGTGCGTTGTCGCAATATCAAAATGATCGATATTTGCAACACACATCAGTCTATTTTCAGTACGTTTTTAGGAGCAAGAAATTACGCTTCGATGTGAATGTGGCGAGCACGTATACAGAGTGATTCTAAAATCATGGGACAAACATTGAGGGGTGGTGGAGCGCACTAAAACACACAATTATTGTATAGGAATATATGGGCGGGAGTGACGCGTTGAGGCACAAACACAAAAACATAACTCATTAGCGGAAACACAAAATGTTCATTAGCAGTATACTTAACAAGTGATTCCGTACAGAAAATGTTAAAACAGTTGCCGGAAATGCATCCACCAACAGGCACACATGCTTGGCGACCTCTACATATGGCGTGATTGGCTGACAATGGTGGCGTGCGTGAAATACCCGGCGTATTTGAATCTCTTCGCCAATCACTCCACCGACGCTAATAAGCTTGCATTACTGTCGGTGGTAGCAATTATGAGCAATTATTATAAACATTGCTGTAAAAAGGCATTTAGCGGCGACGTTGTAAATAAACACTATGTTGCATTTAATGTGTTATTATTGTTTTTGTGCCTCAACGCGTCACTTCTGCCCATATATTCCTGTACAATAATTGTTTGTTTTAATGAGCTCTACCACCCCTCAATGTTTGTCCCATGATTCTAGAATCATCCTGTAAATACGACGCTGAAAAGCGGGTATCGCACGGTCCTGCAGCAATTGTGAGCGAACGTCGAGGAGCGAGTGGATACCGTGCATGCGTGCTGCACTAAAAGGTACAAGAGGTATAATACGAGTATTCACCATTACTTCCAACATTTCTGAAGCGTTGTTTAAGTTCTACTTCCAGTACATTCCTCCACCTCGTACAAACAAAGCTTAACCAAGTGTAGAAAATTACTCAAGAGTCAACGCACCGGATTCTTGCGCACTCATTATTATGCATGAGAACTATATTTTACTAGGCGTTACCAACCCACATGTTTTATCCATATTAATTATAAATTAAATATTATAATTTATAGGTAGAATATAAGTAAAAGTTCAGTTTGACTAAAAATAAGGTATTTTTATGATAACACATGATAAAACGCTTATATTACGTGACGTTTTTAGGAAGCAACAAACACGCCATAATGGGATGATTTTTTTCCAAGGTTTGATTCAAAAAATGTGAAGAAACTGCGAATAGACTACATAGGATGTTCACGATAAAGTAAGCACTTTTGAGGCCTTAGTTACTTTATCCTTTCAGCCATATTTTTATCCTTTAAGGCCGCCGTCTACCTGGAACTTTTTCCCACGTTTAGGCCGAGAAGCGCGGGAGCGATAAGGGCGAAACTGCCACGCGCATCAAGTACGCCATCGCCGCTAAGCGCAAGGCTCTGAACTGGCGTGCAGTGTTCTCGTCGTGCTGCGTGTACCTATGGCACTTTCAGCGGTGACCATATTATTTTATTAGTGGGAAGTCTTTTGGAAGGTTCAGTGCAGGCGCCTATAGTAGTTTTGTATGTATCTGATGCGTGCATTTTGAGCTACAGCGCCGTGGAAAGGCCGTTTTTTTTATAGCGGTTTTGGAGTACTCTGAATTTATGTTTCTAACGTACGTGATATTTTGAAAGTACTTAACAGCTCTCGTCTGAAGTGTGTGTTCTTTTCGTAGATCAGCACGTTGGACGCACGCTTAATAGTTTCGTTGAAAAACGTGTATTTGGAACACTCTGCAACGCAGTTCAAGCGCCAGGTAGACGGGCGCCTTAACCACCTTTATAAATAAACATTGGCATGTGCGTAATAAACTCAGTGTGCATATTCCACCCCACTCGGAAGTTAACGTCTATGGCTAAAGTAAAAAAAAAAATATGTATATTGACTATTATTCCAAATGAAAAGGCTTTCGAAAGTGCTCACTTTGCCGTGAATAGCGTATAGACGAAAGTGCGCCTGCCTGCGCGAGGTAGAGGTTAACCCTGCAGGGGGCATAACGAGGAGGGGGAGGGGGGCATCAGACATGGATGGGACTCGGTTACCAGTGACATAAAGAGAGCGAGAATGCGCCGCATCATTTCATAGCAGCTGTCGGGAGTGCCGCTGTTTTGTGTGGAGAGCCCTCCCTTCCCTCTACCACGACATCAACCACCTATTATTCCACCGGGGGCTGACGGTCACTGCGGGCAAGAGCGGCACAAGAGGCGCCAGCCACCCTTCGCTATTTTATAGCATCCAGCCACATTACAGACCGCGTATTTTTCACATAATAGTATAAATCACATTAAAAAAATTTTTTTCGCTAAAATATTTGGCGGCTATGCATTTTTTTTTGCGCTGTGGCGTCTCAATCTCGTGACGATAATACGATGTGTATCTGACGTAGATGAACCGTCCGCGGGTGATTCCCTCATATTCGCTACGAGGGTAACCGGAATTCCCACTGGTCCTGCAGGAACGAGGGAAATTATTTACGGACAGGACGCCAAAACAAGAGTTCGCCTTTACATCTCTAATAATATATCTGCACCAGTGGCGTGTGGTGAACTGTTGTACATTCTCGGTGCCCGCAGCAGGAACCAGTAACCACCGTGCAGCCCAGGGAAACTGAGTGTATTCCGACCACTCACAAGCGAGCAGGCAAGGGACCCCATTACACGCGTCCCGTAGCGTCACCTGCCGAACTACGTTTCACCGGTGGGAGTGTAAATTAGCAAGCAACAGGGTACAGCACACAGCTAAGGCCGGCCTACCTTGCAACGATTCATCACACGCCACTGCTCTGTGCGCTGTATTGAACACGGTTTATTTCCAAAATCGTGACAGTTGTGTTCGTCGCGGTATTAAGGTGGGTCACCTGGTTGAAGGAATCTTGCACGTCTGAGGCCTAAGAGCGTGGGAGCGCTAGGGGCGACCGAGACATGCGCATCAACTCTCTCATCGCCTCTACGCGCACAGCACTGAACTGGCGTGCAGTCTTGCCTTTCGATAACGCGCCTCTATGAGACTTTCAACGGAGACCCTACCATTTTATGACGTAATAATAAAAAATTAAGGTTTGACGCACGTCCCTGTTCATTTTTTTTAAATATTTCGTACCAGAATGTTCATACCTAAAAATGATTGTGAAAACACCCCGTTTGGGCCGTTTTCACTATCGCAAAAACATGCTTTAGAGAGAAATGGAGGAACTTAAAAACGTATACAGGTGCGTAACGCTTATTAAATGCTATTCGTAAGCAGACCTGACACGTTGGACGGTTTTTTAATAAAACGTTTTCTGCAGGAGCTCTGCACGCCGTTCGGCGGCTACCTTAACCGTCCAATGGTCAGCAAGTTACTATACACAGTCACTTAAGGCGCCCGTATACCTGGAACTTTTTCCCACGTTTAGGCCGAGAAGCGCGGGAGCGATAAGGGCGGAACTGCCTCGCGCATCAAGTACGCCATCGCCGCTAAGCGCAAGGCTCTGAACTGGCGTGCAGTGTTCTCGTCGTGCTGCGTGTACCTATGGGACTTTCAACGGTGACCATATAATTTTATTAGTGGGAAGTCTTTAGGAAGGTTCAATGCAGGCCCCTATAGTAGTTTTGTATGTATCTGATGCGTGCATTCTGAGCTACAGCGCCTTGGAAAGGCCGTTTTTTAGCGGGTTTGGAGTACTCTGAATTGATGTTTCTAACGTACGTGATATTTTGAAAGTACTTAACAGCTCTCGTCTGAAGTGTGTGTTCTTTTCGTAGATCAGCACGTTGGACGCACGCTTAATAGTTTCGTTGAAAAACGTGTATTTGGAACACACTGCAACGCAGTTCAAGCGCCAGGCAGACGGGCGCCTTAACAGATTCTTTTTACAAAAGTTCACTTCAAGCCGTTTGCAATTACTGAAGCGTCACTAAACAAAATCTCACTCCAGGCCCGTAGTTCTCATTGTTTACGTTAACGTGTACTCATAATACGACACGGAAAAATAACTTCGTCTTCCTTCAAGATCATCGTTATCAACACAGAGCCTCAGAATAAATCGCGTGATTGTGAAAGTGCAAACATCCAACTTTTCCCGAGATAAGTTGCGTAGTTAGCATGCATTACGAGTCGGAGAAAACTTCCTAGTGTTTTCGCTGTAACATTTCTAACTAGTAATACAATTTTATACATCAGCATAATCACATTCGCCTTTTTTTTAATGGGGTGAAAATTACCCTAGATATGAAACTTACAACTCCGTAGATTAACTTTAAATAATTTTCAAATCTGAGCCATATTTCACGGTAGCGCGGGAAAGTACAAAATTGAAGAGAAAAGTTAACTTCAAAGTTTTACCGACGTGGCTGCCTTTAGATTTAATAGAATCCAAAGGGAAACTGTAGCAAGTAAAGATTTAATAAACTACTTAAAACTTTTATTATATCCAGCGTTATGGTTTACGGACAAATATGAAACTTTCACGTGCGTTGCAACTAACTTCTGCGCAAACAGAGAAGTAGTGTTAGTTTCACTATTGGCCCAGTGCTGCACACTGGTTCACCTTTCCTAATTAAATTAAGTTAAAAGAAATTGAATGAAACTGTCTGGTAGTTGTACTCAGTACGAGGATTTCTTATAGTTTGCATATACACTGGAGAGCCAAAAAAAACTGCTATAGGCGTGCGTATGCAAATAACAGAGGTATGGAACCAATCAGAGTAACGCGATGCGGTCGGCAGTTAGATTGGTTACTGCTGCTACAATGGCAGGTTATCAAGATTTAAGTGAGTTTGAACGTGGTGTTATAGTCGGCGCACGAGAGATGGGACATAGCATATCCGAGGTAGCGATAAAATTTGGATTTTCGCGTACGACCATTTCACGAGTGTACCGTGAATATCGGGAATCTGGTAAAACATAAAATCTTCGATATCGCTGCGGCCGTAAAAATATCGTGAACGAACGGGACAAACGACGACTGACGAGAATCATTAAATGTGACAGAAATGCAACCCTTTCTCAAATAGGCGCAGATTTCAATGCCACCTGCATACCTTCAGACATTAGTCGAGTCCATGCCACGTCGTCTTGCGACACTTCCGCGTTCTCTCGGGGGCCCTACACGATATTAGGCAGGTGCACCAGTTTTTTTGGCTCTTCAGTGTATCACTAAATCGTACAAACGGAGGTTTGAAATTTTTAGTGAGCAAAAGTATCAATGGAATACATAAAAAAAATATATGATTTTAATAATTCACTAATCGTAAAACTAATTTCATTCTCCTGTAATTATTTCACTGTAAATTGAACGCTTCTGAAATCAAAGTTCTAAAAATGCCCTGCCCTAAGGTGCACACNTTTAATTAAGCATTATAATTTATAAATAAAACACAAATAATATTTTAGTATAACAAAAAAAAAAAAAAAAAAATCTCGGAAACACAAATTGGCGACCATGATAGCCGACAGTTTACGAAGTGTTTACGTGGGAAAGCCAACACCACTCCCCTCTATATCGCGAGGGAATTTGAGACGCAATCACGCCCATGACGACACCGCAACGCCTTTAAAGCTCTCTGTGATCCCGTCCACGAGACGAAACGACAGGTGGTTGTTCCAACACCGGCTATAGCCTTAGTCACGGTTTCTTCACACCTTTTCAATCGAATCACCCCACGAATGACGTGTTTAACTGTTTTCTAAATATGTTCCGTATCGTAAGCTTTTTTTATACGTTTGTCAACATAAAAATATCTTACTTTTGGTTAAATTGAAATTTTAATAAGATTTAATCTATATTTATAATTAACGTGAATAAAAACAGGGGAATAATATGTGTGTTGGTAATACCTAGTAGGAAATAGTTCTCAAGAAAAATGTTTTTGAACTGATTGCGCACGAATGCGGATAGTTTATGAATCTTAACCCGCAATTTTCAGGGTATTACAAATTCTACAAAGTAACTTTCCGTAGCAATATGGCCGGGGCAAAGATAGACAAGGTGTTATTTTTAAAGCGATATAGTAAAAATTGGCCGAGACACGCCTAAAAAAATGTAACATGTGAAACCCTGTCCTTTCGCTCGGCCTGTCCCTCACTAGGCAGCAGCGGTAATTATAATTAATCTTATCTATCTACCTGTTGGTTCAATTAAAAAAAGGTTGTCAAATATTTTACAACATTATCAAATATATTTTCCTATTTAACCATTTAATGCTCACTGTATCCAACTGTACGTGTTGCACAGTACGGCACTGTACTCTCCGAGTGAGTGAGTGAAGAGGTTTGAGCGGCTCTCAACACCGAGGTATTGACAGCCGATGAGGGTGGAGCGAGGTGTGAATGGGGTAGTGCCGGAATGCAAGGGCGGGGGAAACGGGAGATCCCCGAGAAAACCCGCCGACCAGTGGCATCGTCCGGCACGATTCNGGAATGCAAGGGCGGGGGAAACGGGAGATCCCCGAGAAAACCCGCCGACCAGTGGCATCGTCCGGCACGATTCCCCATGCGGAAGTCCGGGTGCGACCCCGCCTGAAAACCGCGGCCCCTGTACTCTCCGGAGCTCAGCGCCCTGGTAGAAACTGATTCGTAAACCGTGCTTCTGCTACGTCACGACTGACTCACTGAACACAACGCCTGCGACTTGTTGGTTGTCACAAAGAAACAACTTCTCAATCAACTTAGGTACAGCACGCGTTGAAAGTGGTTTTATTTGCAACACTGGAAACCACATATCAATGTGGGAATTAAATGTTTAACCCTTCCAGACCCATAACAATACAGGTGCGTGAATTTCGAGGATTATTGTGGTATCAGCCTGGCCTTCTCAGATCTGTACGCGCTCAGGCCACAATTGTTTGCTCGCTGGCTGCTACCGAGGCTAGATACATTCTTTTTTTAATTCGCCTTGGCTGCACGTTACACCGTCACGGCATTTCTCCTCGTTTATTATTGGTCGAAGAGCCGCCCGGGGCGTGTCCAAACAGCAGTGTTCCAATCATGATAGTAGTAACACTCGAGTATACATTCTTGAAGTCTAACCTGACACAGAAAGAATTTGCGGATTCACGGACCTTTACAGATTAATTTATTATTTCAGCTGTTGCAAATAGGAAATGTCTTGATACGTGAACTGTATATTTTTCTCCCGCTGCNCAGATTAATTTATTATTTCAGCTGTTGCAAATAGGAAATGTCTTGATACGTGAACTGTATATTTTTCTCCCGCTGCTGCAAACAATGATCTGTAGACTTCATGTTCAGCTACTGTATAATATGCACGCACTAATTAACCTAAAACAGTAACACGGTCTGCGATTCGTTACACAAAGGGAAGATCACTGCGCGATAAGCCTCACAGTATGCAGCACCGGCCAAAAATAACTTTCCTGTGCATTATCTACACAGTTGTGTTCTCTGTGCCTAAATAACGCACACTCCNCAGCACCGGCCAAAAATAACTTTCCTGTGCATTATCTACACAGTTGTGTTCTCTGTGCCTAAATAACGCACACTCCCTTCAGGCATTCAGTTTACGAAATCTAATTTAAATTATCTCCATATAGTCTATAATCAGTATTTTCACACTTTTCAAATCAAACCATTAAAACACCACCCCATGTATAACATGTTAGGTTTTCTAAATGTGTCACGCATCATTAGCGTCTTATAGTTCTGTTAACATAAAAATATCTTATTTTTGTTTAAATTGAACTTTTACCTATATGTATTTTATCAATAAATTACGTTATTCTATTTATAATTAATATGAATGCAAACAGGGAGAAAGTAGATGTGCTGGTAAAGCCCAGTAATAAATAGTTCTCATGAAAAATATTATTAAACAGAGTGCGCACAAATGAGGCGCCTTGTCCCTTTGGTGCAATTTTCTAGACTTGGTTTTGCTTTCTTTGCACGAGGCGGAGGAATAAACCACAAAGTAGAACTTCGGCAGGGGTTCTGAAGATTTGGAAGTATCTATGAATGGATGAACGCGTTACGCAATGCAACATTTTAACGTAGACGCTAACATTATCTTCAGTAGTGTTGGCAACGGATTTTGAAAATTAGTTCTAATCACTTAACACTTATTTAAAGTGGTGTATTTGAATTACCGGCAAGAGAACATAATTTATTTGTTTTATTTTTCTTGAGTAATAAATCCTTTTAATAATAACGTAGTGATGTTTATAACACTTGTACAAATTCACTTGATACGTGCGTGAATATTTGCATTATAGGCTGATCTTGGTTAAATCAACCTTTGAAAATATCACTACACTTACCTGAATGTGTCATAACGGGCACAGTAACTTCAATGTGCCCAGTAAAGTTCGTAATTACCAACGAAAAGCAGTTCCACGTCTTAACGTTGAATTAAAAGTGTCGAGTAAAACTGAAACTATTTATTTTGCTTTCTGTTTTTTTTTTAACTCATGTAAGTGTGAAAAACAGCAAATTTGTAAAATATTTTATACTTTTCTAATAATTTCACAGTTTCACTAGACCGACGCATGAATAAAGAGATAAGGCCCGTATCAGTGTAAATTGTGCGTATGGCGGAGGAATACACAATGTGCATACAAGCAGGGCTTTCAGAAGTGCTCGGTTTATCGTGAACAACCTATATGCAAATGACAACGTTGCGGAAGGACATTTACAGTTGAACAAAGTGTTCAGTTGGCAATAATCGGCCACAGCAGGGCTTACACTCGTCGTCATCTTAATAGTTTTTACCGAAATGGGATTAGAAACGCAAGTAAACTTATGTTTTAACAGTGCTAACATCGCAAAGTCTAATCGACTTTAAAAGTAGGACCACATCTCTCGAGATCTCTCGAGTGGTGAGAAGATAGCCGGAAACAATATCTGTCCTCTCCGGCCTCTCTATTCCCTTTCGCCGCCGACGCCATTTGCCGGGCCTTTTAAAACTTCTCTCTCTCCCGCCACGGTGTTTGCGCAACCGAGCCGCAAAGCAAACGTTCGCCTTCATTAGAGCCACGAGATGAAACCCGCCTCGCGTGTCGTTGATCCGCCGAGACAGCGCTCCGTACGAGGCCCTCGTATGTACTTGGTCTCGCGTCCCCGACTTTACGACCCTCCTGCCGACGTGTACGTCCTGGTGGCGCCTCTCGACGAGGACGTCCCCCAGAACACTTGGCGAAATGCGCGTGTTTACAAGTCGACCAGGGCAGTGGTGCTTCAGTCCGGCGGGCGAACGCGCGACGCAGTCAATCCACGGTCGCTTCCACATTTCCTGAAGCTCTGTTCTACTTAGATACTAATACCCCGCCTCGTGCATATCACTATCAGATAAGTACAGAAAATCACAGCAAAGGGACCTCGCGAAGCATTCGCGGGCGCTCAATTAAATAATATTTTGCATGAGAACTATTTCTTACTAGGCATTACGGCAACCTATTTTCTCCCTGTTTTTATTGATATTTATAAATGAAATATTATAATATGCAAATAAAATATAAGCAAGTGTCCAATTTATCAAAAATAAGCCACCCCTATGATAACAGACGGATAAAAAAGCTTGTGATGTATGACTAGGGGGCAGTGGTATTTCGCGAAAAGTTTTCGAGACAAGATACAGTCCAAAGCACTGTAGGGTCGTCCAGCTTCTTTGATTGGCTGAAAAAATGTTCTGGCCCNGATACAGTCCAAAGCACTGTAGGGTCGTCCAGCTTCTTTGATTGGCTGAAAAAATGTTCTGGCCCGTGTTAACCGATTGCGCACGAATCACGAATGTTCAGTGTCGGAGTTACTTAGTCCTGAGTGGCTTGGTCAAAGACGGACACGGCACCAGCAGCCAATGGAGGTATAACAACAGCTGAGGTGTGTATATATAGTATTGAAGTCTACTGTGTGCTCCGATTTTTACGCGAAAAGTCACTGGCCCTATATATGACACATTGAGAAAACAACCAAACACGTCATACATGGCGTGGTTTTTCAAAGGTTTGATTCCAAAAGTGTGAAAAAACCGCGAATAACCAATATTATTAATTTTTTTGTAGCAACGACGTTAGACTTGGGTTACTCACCTTGACGGCGCGGTTGTCCTGGGAGATGGCCCGCGCCTCCTGCCGCTTGACGAAGGACAGGAAGAGGTGCCGGCAGAGGTCCTCCGGCGTGTCCACCTCCAGGTACGTGTCCATGAACAACCGGAAACCCTCGTAGTCGATGTCCTGCCGGCACACACACACCGAAACACGCTCGTCACAACATTCCTGTGTATGATCACAGTTGAAGGCTGTTTCACTGTAAACTGAACACTTTTGAAAGTCTGGCTACGGTCTATTCTACTCAGGTTGGGAAGCTCAATGCTTTTAGTTTGGCAACAAAAAAATTTTTTCGCCACTACGCAAGCGCTAGTGTCGCACGTGTACGGGAATTTCTCTGTTTTCTACGTTAAAAAAACGAAATACTTGCAATAATCATAATTTAAATATAAAATAACTTCGTAACTAAGTAAAATATTTCTTTTCTATTATTCATGCAGCTTAAAACGTAAATTATAAGTGACCTCTTTGGATCACCGCGCACCTAGCGGCGCGAATTTTCCCTATGCCAAACTCCCACATAAGAAAACTCATTTCGTTCCTAACATAAGTAGAATTACATTTCGCCTGGCTTAAAATCTACACTCTAAGCCTGAATCAGTGATATCAATCAGTGAAATAATATTCACTAAAATTCAGTTGATAAGCTACTGCCGACTGGCAAATCAAGGAAATGAACTGGCAACAAGTGACTTATAACAGTGGAATATTCGACATTCAGTGGGAATCACAAATAAATCAGTGAAATTCAGCCATCATATTAATTAGTCATCTGGCACTGATTATCAGTAGCACAATTTTTTTAATGGTTTTTCACTGATTTGGCTAAGTTCTCGCTGGTTCAGACTTAGAGTGTACTTGTATGCACATTGTGTGTTCCTCTGCCAAACATAAAATTAACATTGCCATGGGTAAGGTTTATTCTACTCAGGTTAGGAACAAAACGTGATTTATTATGGGAGAGTTTGGCATAGGGAAAATGTCCACCGTTGGGTGCGCAGTGTTCCAAAGGGTATATTTTAATTAAAATTTTAAGCTACGTGAATAATAAAGGAGAAATATTTTACTTAGTTGCGAAGTTATTTTATATTTAATTTAATATTATAATGATTATCCTGTTTTTTTAATGTAGAAGATAGAGAAAATCTGGCACCTTTCCGACACTAGCGCTTACCTAGTGGCGAAAACTTTCCCATTTTAAAACTTTTAATACTGATCTTCCCAATCTGTAGTAGAAGTAACTTTAGCCATGGGCCTAATGACTCTATTCATGCGTCGTTCAAGTGAAAGTGTGAAATTATTACAGAAGTAAATATTTACAACATTGCTAATTCTTGCACTCATAAAGAAAAAAATCATTTCACAGCGCTTATTGGAAACGTTAAGAAATGGAACTGATTTCCCCTCGTCATTACCAACTTTGCTGGGTGCATATCACCCCGCGTGCCGGTTAAAATACTGTTACAATAATGCCCGAGTGGCGTATCTGAGTTCGTGAGGAGTGGAAGTCTTAATAAAAATAAAACAACAAAATTTTATTTCTAATTTATTTACACAGCTATTATTTACAACATTCAACTATCTATCTCCACTGTTAATCTTTTTTATTTCTCAGTGAGCACAATATTTAATGTCTATTTCAACTCCAATTAACGTCCTTAATATGTCTGTTTAGTTGTGGTCAATTAACTCATACTCGTCATTAACACACTTTCAGTACGTCTGTTGCCATCATCTGTAATGTCTTTCACTCACGCATCTAGTCCAATAGTAAAGCCTGCCAGCCGCACTCTTCACTGCTTGATACTCGCAGTCGCAGATTTCCGTTCCGCTGGTCACTTCTCTCGCCGCTCGTCGTCTATCGCTGAAACTCAGCCACTCATCCGTTCAACTCCCGGCCCGGAGGCCCGTCGCACAACTTATACTTTGCTGACCTTGACCTGGAAAGTTCGACGCGCCCCGAGTCACGCTTAGAGAAACTAGGGCAGCAAACCAGTAGAACATTCTTCAGATGAATACAGAAACTCAATACAACCAAGGTCAGCAGCGCGCGCCGCAAAATGATTATTGTGTTAGCTCGCTTTTCGGTAATTCACCGGAGAGTTAAAAAAAACTGTTATAGGCGTGTGTATGCAAATAACAGAGGTACGGAATCAATCAGAGTAATTCGATGCGGTCGGCAGCGCCTGTATAAGACAACAAGCGTCTGGCAAAGTTGCTAGATCGGTTACTGCTGCTACAATGGCAGGTTATCAAGATTTAAGTGAGTTTGAACGTGGTGTTATAGTCTGCGCACGAGAGATGGGACACAGCATATCCGAGGTAGCGATAAAATTGGGATTTTCGCGTACAACCATTTCACGAGTGTGCTATGAATATCGGGAATCCGGTAAAACATCAAATCTTCGACATCGCTGCGGCCGGAAAAAAGATCGTGAACGGACGGGACAAACGACGACTGACGAGAATCATTAAATGTGACAGACGTGCAACCCTTTCTTAAATTGGCGCAGAAAGGTTATGTATTATCACATTCGATGATTTTCATAGATATTATCAGCATATAAAGATAGGCTGAAATTGCTTGGGACATATGGCACACAAAGAAAAATTTATTTTCATGGCTTTTATTTTGAAAAAAAAAAAAAAAAAAGTGTCTAACCCCTTATGTCATATATTTTTAAAGGGAATAGAAAATTTTGGGGCTGATATAATTTTTTTCTGTTTATAGGTACGCTAAATATCTAAATTCGCTTGCGGCGTACAGAACTGTTGGATGAAATGTAAACTGGCTTAGCCGTGAACGAACGCTGCGAAACAATTAAAAGTGACAGAAATAAACACGTGTTTCGTGAGTGCACTCAGTGCCTGAAGAGTCAACAATTGAAATAACACGCGCCGTATAAATTGAAGCATCGCTTATAACATGTTCTAATTTTGCACGTTCAATCGCCGTATTTTGAGAAGAAAAAAAAATTAATTTTTAAAACGGTTTTTATGGCTGTAACCTAACTATACCTCATCCCGCTGAACCTAATTGTAAGGGCTGACGACATTTTTGGAAAGGGAAAATGAAAAAATAATTAATGCGTGTACTCTACGCAGGTAGTTAAAATTTTCTCGACTTGACTGACGGGAGTGGAGTAGCGACTAATGCAAAAAAAAAAAATAATACAGCAACCCAATTAATTTTTGTTCCAGAAGTAATGACCCTACAGATTACAACGATAACCCAATTAATTTTTGTTCCAGAAGTAATGATCCTACAGATTACAAAGAGAATGTGCTCTCTAAAGGGCAGTTCAGAATAACACTATTTTCACACATTTCTGTTGGGGACATTCTTTGCTGAAACTAATTTCCTTAGGATATTTTCTCTGGCTGTAACTAGAACATACAATTATACGGCATCAATATACTTATGTAGTAATTCACAACAACTGTTAATATATGGCCAGTTATCACTCTCGAAAAAAAAAAAATTGAGCACATGGTATCTTTTTCTTGCCATACACAGCTGCCTGCATGAAAATCCGTACTTGTATTCGATGGGGTTACTCAAATTTCGGTTGTGAAACTTCGTGATTCGTGCGCAAACATTTAATACACGTCCAAATCGTATTCCAACCAATCGAGGAAACTCTACGATTCCGTATTGCTTTGATGTATACGTTGTGTCAAAATATTTTCGAAAAATGTCAACATGGAATACATAATATATTTTGACACGACACCCACAGCCATTCAGGAGTTTAGTTATTTATATTCCCTTGCTTTTAAAATCTCACACGTTCGTATATGGGCTGTTCACGGTAAATTGAGCATTTTGAAAATCAACCTTCGAAAAAGTCACTGCCCCACCTGAACGTATTTTAACAGGCAAACTGGCTTGCGAGCTTCCAGTAAAGTTGGTAACGCCGGAGAGAAAGCAGTTACGGCAACAATTTTGAGTAGTGAAATTATTTATTTTCTTTGATTTTTTTTCAATTCATATCAGTGCGAGAGTTAGCAAATGTTTAAAATCTTACTTTCGTAATAATTACGAAGTTTTACTTGACCATCACATGAATAAAGTGATCAGGCCAATGGCAATGTTACGTTTACATACGGCGGAAGAATACACTATGTTAATTCAAGTATATCTTAAGCAGGGCTTTCAAGAGTGCTCAGTTTACCGTGAACAGCCTACAGACAATTCTATTCTGAGGACTGGTAAACAATGGGCATAAAGTGAAAAACCTGACCCGCAAAAATACCACAGGACTGGAAAACACCGCTCGAACCCAGAAGACAGATGAGCTTAATAGACTGAACAAATTATATTAATTATTTTTACTGTATTTATTAGTGGGCGTGAATATGGCCACGCCTCTGAACACAGCGGGCCATTTGCAACACACATGGTGAGCTCTCTGTGGACAAGTAAACAAAACACCCAAATGCTCACATCTTCACAGACGAATATATGGTCGATTCACGCTTACTCCCAACTTTTCCTGAAGCCTTGCTGAAGATGTACTTTCAGGTTATTCCTCCTCCTCGTGCAAACAAAGCTTAACCAAGTCTAGAAATGACAGTAAAGGGACAACGCGCGGCGTTCGTGCGCACTCGGGTTGTAAATATTTTTGCATGAGAACTGTTTCTTACGATGCATTACCAACACACTTTTTCTCTCTCTATTTTTTTAATTTTAATTAAAAGTAAAATATTATAATTTATAGATAAAATATAAGAAAAAGTTCAATTAACCAAGAATAAGGTAGATTTATGTTTGAAAACGCTTGTGATACGTGGTGTGTTTAGGAAACAACCAAACACGTTTTGCGTGGGGTTATTTCTCAAAGGTTTGATTCAAAACGTGCGAAGAAATCGCGAATGGACGATCGATATTTTTCATCTAGTTTGTCACATGTGATTACACAAAGGTGACAAAAGTCATGGGATAGCAATATGCAAACATACAGATGGCAGTAGTATCGCGTACAAAATGTATAAATAGGCAGTGCATTGGTTGGACTTTCATTTGTAGTCAAGTGATTCATGTGAAAAGGTTTCTGACGTGATTATGGTTGCACGACGGGAATTAACGAACTTTGAACGCGGAATGGTAGTTGTAGCTAGACGCATGGGACATTCCATTTCGGAAATGGTTAGGGAATTCAACATTTCGAGATCCACAGTGTCAAGAGTGTGCCAAGAATACCTAATTTCAAGCATAACCTCCCACCATGGAAAACACAGTGGCCAACCGCCTGCACTTAATGACCGAGACCAACGACGTGTGCGCAGAATGGCTAGTGTTAAGAGACAAGCAAAACTGCGTGAAATAACCGCAGGAATCAATGTGGGACGTACGACGGACGTGTCCGTTACGACAGTGTGGCGAACTTTGGTTGTACTGGGCTATGCCAGCAGAAGACCGACTCGAGTGCCTTTACTAACAGAACGACATCGCCTGCAGCGCCTCTCCTGGGCTCGTGACCATATCTATTGGACCCTAGACGACTGGAAAACCGTGGCTTGGTCAGATGAGTCCCGATTTCAGTTGGTAAGAGCTGATGGTAGGGTTCGAGTGTGGCGCAGACCCCACGAATCCATGGACCCAAGTTGTCAACAAGGAACTGTGCAAGCTGGTGGTGGCTCCATAATGGTGTGGGCTGTTTTTACATGGAATGGACTGGGTCCTCTGGTCCAACTGAACCGATCATTGACTGGAAAGGGTTATGTTCAGCTACTTGGAGACCACTTGCAGCCATTCATGGACTTCACGTACCCAAACAACGATGGAATTTTTATGGATGACAATGCGCCATGCCACCGTGCCACAACTGTTCGCGATTGGTTTGAAGAACATTCTGGACAGTTCCAGAGAATGATTTGGCCACCAAGATCGCCCGACATGAATCCCATCGAACATTAATGGGACATAATCGAGAAGTCAGTTCGTGCACAAACTCCTGCACCGGCAACACTTTCGCAATGATGGACGTCTATAGAGGCAGCATGGCTCAATATTTCTGCCGGGGACTTCCAACGACTTGTTGAGTCCACGCCACGTCGAGTTGCCACACTTCGCCGGGCAAAAAGAGGTCCGACACGATATTAGGAGGTATCCCATGACTTTTGTCGCCTCAGTGTATTCCGCTACGCAATTCCCCCGAGTGTTGAAAGCTTTACGGAAACAAGAGTTGAAACAGCTCTTTTTAACAGCAAACTCTTGACACACACACACCAACAAGATGGCGTCACTGGCTGGCAATTCACCATTTGCCAATCATCGCCTGGTGATTTACATGCCGGATGTTTCGCAGTGCGCAATCGCTAGGGCTTTTTTTTTTCTTTCGCGAAAAGATTCACGCGAACGCTAGACTCCAATGTCCTACGGCGTACGTGCAGTTTTCCTGTGGTTACTACCGACGTGTCTTTGTCGGGAGACAGTTCCTCACCTGACTGGGCCAATCAGAACTAGGTAACTTCGACACCGAGTGTCCGTGATTCGCAAGCAGACAGCTGCAACGCGTGACATTAAAAATAATCCAACAACGAGAGTGGATCTGAGCTCACGTGTTTTGGAGTGCGAGCAGTCTTGAAATACGTCGCGAGGAACAGGTTGCCCTAGCAACAACCCATCATGCACAAGGACTATTTCGCCTGGCTCGTTTCGCCAATCAGTGAACGGCTACACCCACACAAAAGAAGCCGTTAAGCGGTTTCACTTCTCTACACTCAACTATTCTGTGATATCACTCTCCATATAGTCTGTTAGAGGTTTCTCCACACTTTTTTAATCAAACCATTGAATATCACCCTATGTATGATTCGTTTCATGTTTTCCTAAATACGCTATGTATAACAAACGTTTTATACATATGTTAATATGAAAGTACCTTATTTTTGGTTACATTGAAATATTATAAATATTTTATCTTTAAATTGTAATATTTCATTTTTAAACTATGAATAAAACAGTGAGAAAACATGTGTGTTCGTGCGCACGAATGCGGTTTGTTGTCCCTTTTGGTATAATTTTCTAAGCTTTATTTGCACGAAGCGGAGGAGTATCCTGGAGTCAGGTAAAGTCTATTCACGGAAAAGTGAGCACTTTCGAAAGCCTTGCCTAAGTTCTACTTGTATTCACATTGTGTATTCTTCCGCTACATGTACATTTAACATTGCCATGGGGCTGATCACTTTATTTATGCGTCGTTCAAGTGAAACCGTGAAATTATCAGCAAAGTAAATGTTTCAAAAATATGCTTATTCCTACACTCACATGCACTAAAAAAGAAACTGAAAGTTAAATAAATCATTTTTAGTAACTCACAAATGTTTAGCTAATACTGTTAATTCAACGCCAACACGTAAAACTAGTTTTCCTCAGTCGATGCCAAATTCATTGGGCGTGTGACAGTCAGTCTGCCCATTTTTGAAAGGTTTATTTCAAAAGCTCTCACTTTACCATGAACAGCCTTTAGCAGGGCTTAACGTCTCGTCGACAGCGAGGTCATAAGAGATGGAGCAAGCTGCTCAGAGAAGGCAAGGACAGTGAGGGAACTCGCCATGGCCTGTGACAGCGAGGTCATAAGAGATGGAGCAAGCTGCTCAGATAAGCAAGGACAGTGAGGGAACCCGCCATGGCCTGTGACAGCGAGGTCTTAAGAGATGGAGCAAGCTGCTCAGAGAAGGCAAGGACAGTGAGGGAACTCGCCATGGCCTGTGACAGCGAGGTCATAAGAGATGGAGCAAGCTGCTCAGATAAGCANGGATGGCCGGACCTGGATTCGAACCCCGGTCCTCCCGAATGCGAGTCCGAAGTTTAACAACCACTGGGCCACCTTGCTCACTAATATCCTCGAAGTAGAACTTTATCAGGGCTTCAGAAAAGTGTGAAGTAATCGTAAATGGAGTAGGTATACTTATAGAATGTAAAAAAAATATTTCGATACCATTGTTCTGCATTATTTTTCCCCATTTCGGCTTTCAGATGCTCATTTATGTAGTGCACACTCTAAAAAGTTCTTTTTTTTTTTTTTGTTAACGGAAAAACGGAATTTTTAAAGGAGGGATTTCTGAAGCTCTTTTGTGCTGCAGGCGGGCGGTGTTGGAATTACCCACTGGCCATGTGCCATTACTAAAATTACGCACACGCGGGCATCATCGATTGTGCACGCGTTTAAACACCGAGCTAATGGATTGACGTGAATGTGCAGAGGGGAGAGGGTGTATCGACGCTACCTGTGTTGGTTCGCTGTGACGACTCGCATCAGAACAAGTACGGGTTACTTCAGTTTGTCGGCGCGAAAGGCTGGGTTAGATGCGCCCGGAGAGACACAAGAGGGATCAACCGGGGCGTGATAACGGAAATTGGGGTTTAGGGAAATACGCAACCAAAGTAATTTATCCGGCGTGAAACACATTACCCTCGTTGCAATAACGATTGTATGGTAAAACTGTAACATTAAAAAAATAAGCTTCATAATTTCAAAAAAAAGATTTTATGAATAAATTATAGCAGTATGTGTGTGTGTGGTGTATGTGCTATTTAATTAGGAACCCGTGGATTTCGCGAGTTGTAGCGGTGCTAGGATATACTTCAAATACCTGTGCTTGCTTGTTATTTTCATCACTATGCTACTCGTTTCCTGACACACTCTGCAGTATTGCGAACCAGTGATAAATGAGTGTGTGTGTATATGTATATATATATATATATAAATCAATAAATATATATAGAGAGAGAGAAAGAGAGAGAGAGAGAGAGAGAGAAATCGTGCAGAACAAAGTAACAGGCTACAGTGCTTGATTGTTTGAACAATTATGGACATAACGCCATTGCAAACACTTCGTTGTAGTCTCGAAAAACCTTCTAGGTAAAACAAAATAACTTATATTAAAAAGAGCTTAGATTAAAAAAACATATAAAATAAATAGGTACGAATGAACCTGAGTTACCTGTTGTCGACAAATATGTAAGATACATATAATTCCGAGCAGGAATATAGTCAGATGACACCAGAATAACGACACAATTATTCTGCTAATGTAAATAGAGCCAAACAAATCTTTACGAACCAACCAAACCTTAGTTTGGGGTAATCAAATAATAACAACAGAATAATTTGGTTTCTACAACAACATATTTCACTGCCCCCACACTTAATGTGGTTGGGCCAAACCAACTTTGTTTGATTTAACAAAATATTTTTCTCAGTGTATAACTCCATCTCACTTCACCCCAATAGGTACCAAATAAGTAATTGGTAAGGACTTTGGCCACGAAAAAATGTATTACTTTAAGTTTGTGACACACACTGTTCAACTTTGAGTAATTATGTAATTATTCTTTCCTCGTAAACATTTTTATTGAGCGCATAGGTTTTGCATAAATACGTGTAAAAAATATGCTTTTAGAAATGTACAAATAATGAACTTACGTACAGAAATGACATAATTCACAATGAAAGAAGATGCCAAGGACTACTTCAAGACTTCTATAAAATCGTACAAGGAAATATTTTTTGGAATTTCGAAAAATTGCTGAATGTCAGGAAATACTTGCATTTTTTTTTTATTTATGGCTGCCCCTAAAATTTTGTAAAATAATTTTTGCTAAAAATATGTTAAAGTTATTGAAGACAAGACCTTTCAGTCGCCGTTGTAAATTTTCTGCAAATAGTTAGGTTTATTATATTTGTACATCACAAAAAC
>NQII01000493.1:186904-204881 GCA_002778355.1 Clitarchus hookeri
TGAGAAGTTGCCTGTAAGCCTTGGCGTGGCGAGGAGCCTAGCAGTTCTGGGAAATGTAGTGAGGACTGACAATAACAACGCCAGCCAGCCCTTCTTCAGCTAATTCTCTATACATAAATTCCGTCGGAATGTGTTGCACTCTATGTAATTTTTTTTCTGTTAGAATTATTAACATTTTTGGAGTTTCATTTTGCATTTTGAATTTGCATTACTCATAGAATTTTCATTCCTAAAAGATAATCCCAAAAAATTTCAAAGCAAAGCAAATTTTTTTTCCAAACAAAAATAAATTTTGAATATTCTAAACGTACGAGTATGTAGAAGTACTTTACAACTTCTCCCATGCACAAAAGATATTAAATAGCTATCTAAACCCAGTATTCTTAAATAACTAGTGGTGTTACAGATTACTAGAATTACTATAAAAAATATAGGTAATTGGAGCGAATATAACTATGCGGAATGAACAGTCAAAGAGATTGATTCAGAGTTGCGTTTCGATTCGCTGCCGACACATACAACACTATTTATAAGGTTCGTCAAGTATACAGCACTGGTTTTGGAAAATGTAGTATTGGTTATGACGTAAATATTACGCAGTCTATATTTTTGTCGTATGAATTTAACAAAGCAGTTGCTAATTTTTTACACATCTGTTCACATGCTGCGCACAAATACTGCACAGACTGAACAATTCCTACAAAAGAGATCGGCAAGCAGTATCTAATAAAACGATTAATTTTTGCGTACCATGTACACAAGTTTATTATAGATATTGATGACGTATAACGCATGCTTTTACTGAAAAACCTCAGATACAGCGAGTATGCACAGGTTGTAATAAATAATTGGCAAGGATCTTCAATATAACTAAATAAAAAAAATAAACATGCAGGCTGATGTCGGTTGTATAACGACAGTTGCCTTTTACTTTTTTCATCACCACCAAATAACAATTTTTAAAATTTATTTTATTATTAACATATAATGACTGATAGCCCTATTTCAACAGTAAAAACCAAATAGAGTTGTTTATTTTTTAGTTTCAAACTCAATCGGATAAAATATGTAATTTTATTCATGCAAACATTTTATAATTGTAAAAAAAATTAAAAAAAATTTATTTGTGATATTTATTAGGAAATTCCAAACTATAAAATACGGTAACGATGTTTCTTTGTTCCATTTTCGTTTTTGTTATACAGTGAAATCCCGATATTTGGCATCCCGATTATTCGTATATCCCGTTAATTCGTTCAAATTTGCCGGTCCCTTGAGAAAATCCATTTAATTAGTAAAAAAACTATGCATTCCGGTCCCCTCGATAATACGTATTTATTTTGGTGCTCGAGCTTAATTAAAACGTCTTATAATTCTTATTTCCAACTTAAAAATCTCGTTAACTCGTAATGTTTTTAACCCTAGACTGTACACCAGCTCTAGATTTATGCAATTCGGGCAGGGTAAAAAATACCGGAAGGGTACTGAGGGACATAGGAGAGTTTGAAGGGCAGTTAATGACGCCGAGTAGGCTGTGAGGCGATGTGTCTGTGATTCTCAGAACTAAGAGGCGTCTTGCTGTCCAGTCTACCGTTATGAGAGGGTAGGAAGGAGCAGAGCAAGTGAAAAGTAAGAGGGTTTGAAGGGAAGGTAATGACGCCGAGTAGGCTGTGAGGCGATGTGTCTGTGATTCTCAGAACTAAGAGGCGCCTTGCTGTCCGGTCTACAGTCGGTTCACGACTGGAAGAAACTTATGAAAATCAACCTTTGAAAAAACACCCTAGCCATTAGCTACATGCATATAACATTACAAACAGCGGCGAGCGCGGATACAGTTATGCCGTTAGGTTGCCAGCACAAAGAGAGGAAATAGTTCCAAAGTTTTAACGTAATTGTTAATTTATCGCGTACAAATGGGTTTCGAAAAGACTTGTATCTTATTATGCCAATTATTAATGACATGATGCTAACGTATTTGGATTTCAACGTTTCTTGCATAGTCAAATGATCACGCTCAAGGTGAAAGTAGCGCGGCCATTTGTTTACAAAAGCCCATGTGTTGTTGGCGGGGTGTGGTTGACACATGTGCCAGAGAATTTGTGCGATTATCTTGTTTAACCTACAATAATTCATTTATTGGTTTTTTTTTTTTTTTACTAATAACTGTTCTTTATTATTTCTCGTTGTACTGATTTATTTCGCTTCTGATACCTGTATAAGATATTACTCGTAGTGCGTTCTCACAAGTTTAATATTTTTAAAATTTATTTCAGGTTTGCTTAAAATTTTATTTACCGTATTTTACGTTGTATGTTGCGGTAGTTTTTGTGTGGTCATGAGTTCTAGCAAGGTGAAGAAAAGAGAAGTCACCACTCATCAACGCCAACAGGACATCATTAACCTCACCGAATCGTTGTATTCCCTAATTAGGCGAGGGGAAATGAAACCCTGCAACGTCGCGGAAAGAGCGGCAGAAATGTTGAAACTCTCCAGATCCACAGTGCTGAGGTATGTTAAAATATGTGTAGTATTAACCATTGCATTTGCAAGTTGTATGTGTTAAGGTCAATTATGTTGGCCTACGAAATGTGTTTACAAGAACATAAAAAAAATTTGTTAATAACTTGATAATGTCGTCGAACGTTGTCTACGTGTCTTTAAATGTTTTATTTGGGTAATTATTAAGTTTAGGGGCTTTTCTGTAAAAATAACAATAATTCACTGAAAATGGTATATTTCCACTCTAATAATGATGCAGAACACGAATATACGAGGGGCATTAACGTCCGACTAATTTCGTAACATGTGCCCACCTAACTTACAGAACCTAACCCCACAATGGGTGAACCACTATTTTACATTTTAAAACTAACCTAGGATTGTTGGATTTTACACTAACATATGATTTTTGGTTTTTACACTAGCCTAGGATGTAGGGTTATATAGATTCAAATGTGAGTGTATGAATCACCTAACCAAAAGGTGGTATTACAATGTCTAATTAAAAATAAAAACTACTTTGTGTTGGAATTTTTGTACGTCCGCGAGGGATTTTTTTTATAAACAACCCAATATATGTAGTGTAAATTTATTATAAAGACAACTGACAATGGTAAGGAAAATTGCCTCTATAGTGAGTTTGTTATAGCCAATTAATTTTATATAGGTTATGGAGAGATGGTGCATTTTAAGATTCTGAAGAAACTGCTTGTTTTGGTATTTAGAAGTTACATTGCGTCATTAATTGCCATTGCTATACATCACTAAATAGATTACAGTCGATATAACTGGAACTTCCCCTACTATTAAACATATCTGTATCACTTCACTAAACACGAGAGGACATCGTAATCGATGAAATCGCAGTCATGATCTTTTAAGAAAACAATTGTGTATTAATGAATTTCCCCAACACCGCTGTTCTACAGCCATTGTCTTTTAGTTATTGTAAATTATCAGTATCATATTTTTCACTTTCAGTGCTACATAACCTCATTTGCATATTTTAAAAAGGACCATAATTCAGTTTCTGGGTCAACTACAGTTACTGATACCAAAAACATACAAGGGTCATCGTCATGGACAATGCACCATAACACAGCACACAGGTGTGAGCTCCAACCTTTTGTTTTTGAATAAATAAAATGTTTATATTGTTTGTGACATGTTATATTCCGTGCTAGTGAACACAGGTTTCAGGAAAATAGTTACATGTAATATGATAAAAAGTTTAAGAATGTCTAGCACAGTAGTTATAGACATTCTTATCACATTCACATTATAGAAGTCTCCAATATACATTTGGTATCCAACCAACTATTTAAAAGTTTATGTTGAGGAAAGAATTGTGCTTAATTCAAACATTCTATACAACAGACATACTGTTGGCAACATTCAAGGGTAGTACATTTTAATTTGTTGTATCGTGTGGTGATTTCAGCTGGAGAAGTTCCCCAACAGTAGCTGGAGGAAGGATGCCATCATCAATTGGCTGCAGGAGCACAACATTCCGTTTGCTGTATCCTTTTTTTGCAAAATCTTTTTGTGTAGTGTTAAATTGTAAGGTAATGTTGTTGAGCATTGATTTATAGCATTAGATGTACAGTAGCAGTCTACATCAGAGAGCAGCTATTGAAGCATGTCATTTTTTTGAATAATTGGTTTCTAATTTTTGGAGTGGAGATGGATGTATCCATTTTTTTTCTTCTGTTGCTGCTGTGTTGAGTTGTTTATGTCCTTTTTTGTTTTGATCTGTGGTAATTCTGTAGCAAAAGGGATCACTACAATCCATAAGTTATTACCGTACTTCTAACTAACTAATAAATAAATAAACAGTATTTATGAGTACTGCGGCTTATGCCTTTAGGATGTTTTAACTTAATGCAAACTGGAGATGTTAGGATACACCATTGTCAGCTTCTTTAATTATTGCAAACAACAGTTCTCTCTAACATTTTGTTTACTGTAGCCACATTTTTTAGTTATGTTTAATTTGTTAGTGTCATTTCTTTACAAAATCTGTGGCACACTTATTTCTTCCTCCTCTAAGCATTTGCTTAGCAGCATGTTTCAATTTAATTGTTTGAATATTAGACATTAGTGAAACCAATGTCTTTTCGTATTAGTTTTAAGTTAGATTTTTGTTTGGAAAAATATTTTAAGATAGCAACAGAGGTTAATAGCATTAAATACGGGCCCGGAGCCCAACTAAAACATAAACACAGCGGCCTACCGCCGGCTCAATTATTTGAACAAAGTCTGTCTGGTTGTATTTTTGTTGCAAACCCACTATAAGAGTTATGGGAACTTCGGTTCCTGACCTCGTGACAGCACGGCCATCCGGCGCCTTATGAGAGATTGGCGGTGCCATGTTTATGTTGTTGGATGGACTCCTTGAATGTTGACACAGTTCAATGCAAAGTATTGCACCACATCTATAATATGTAATCAAAGTGAAACTTTTTCTCCCCCACCCAACCCCCTAGTCAAAATCAAACCTACACACACACACACACACACACACACGAAACATCAAATTTTTAATACTCACATTTTGGGTTTATAGAATGAAGTGCTTTCGCTTGCATCGCATATTCTTTTGTGTGAAATTCTCAAGATTAAAAAATTTACGCTTGTGGAATATCCATTAATAATATAAACATGACTTTTATAATGGGTACGTGCATGTACGAACACATGTACACACACACAGAGGAATGTAAACATTGCATGTAAACATTGCCATGTGACTGCCACATGGCAATGTTTGTTTACCTTTGGCGGAAGGATACGAAATGGGCTTGAAAGTAGATCTTTAGCAGGGCTTCAAGAAAGTCTCTTCCAGTCGTGAACCGACTATACGGTTATGAGAGGGTAGGAAGGAGCAGAGCGAGTGAAAAGTTAGTCAGTTCGGTCTTAGCCATGCCTCCGAAAAAAGCTAATAAGTGTCTTTCCATTAGAGAAAAAAAGAAATCATGAACGCATTGGCCGGTGGTGATAAACAAATTGACGTGTCCAAACGTTATAACGTTCCTTCTTCCAAAATAACATCAACTCTGAAAAACAAGGACAAAATCGCCTCCCAGACATCGGACAGCAAAGTAAAGCGCTTTAAGACTGGTGAGTATCCACTACTAAAAGAGAATTTAAAAAAGTGGTTTGCGCAAGCAAGGAATTCTAAAGTACCCTTTGGAGGAAACATCTTAAGAGAAAAAGCAAAACTTTTCGCAGAAAAAATGGGAATTAAAGACTTTCGTGCAATTGATGGTTGGTTTGATAGGTTTAAAAAAAGGTGCAGCATAAAATTTAAGAAGCTTAGTGAGGAAAGTGCGAGTGTATCGGCCGACGTTTGTTCTGAGTGGAAATACGAATTGGGAGGAATAATCAATTCTTATGAGCCCAACAACATTTTTAATGCCGATGAGACGGGGTTATTTTATAAGTGTCTCCCCGACCGATCAATGTGTTAAAGGAAGAAAAGTGTCATGGCGGAAAAAATAGTAAATAACGTGTAACCATATTGTTGGCCGCCAACATGGAAGGATCTGACAAAATTGAGACCGCTCATGATAGGCAAATCAGCCAAACCAAGATGTTTTAAAAACATAAAAACTTTTCCGATGACCTATGGTGCAAAAAAAAAGCGTGGATGACGGGGGGAATTATTCAAGGAATGGATACGATCAGTGAATGCTGATATGGAGAAAAGGCAGCGAAAAATTCTACTTTTCATGGATTGAACGGCCCACAATACTCCACCGTTCAGTAATGTTAATGTTGTGTTTTTGCCTGCCAACACTACTTCTAAGCTGCAGCCTCTATACCAGGGCATAATTAAAACGTTCAAAACCTTTTACCGCAAGGAAGTAGTGATGCAAATCCTTGACAGCATCGAGGATGGGAAGGATCATAAAATCACCTTATTTTCAGCCATGAACATTGCTCACTAGGCGAGGCAAAGTGTTAGCGAAAGCACAATAAAAAACTGTTTTCGTGCTTGTGGACTCACGAAGGTGGAACTTTCATCAGAAGTTACTCAACAAGACTTAGAATGCCCTGTGAATTGGAATCGTCTTCCTCAAAATGAAGAAAATTCTATAACGTTTGAAGATTTCGTCCATTTTGACGATGGCCTAGTGGTAACGGGGATTCTAACTGATGACGAAATTGTGGCTTCATCTCGGGACATTGATGGTGAAGGTGATGACGAAGATGATGTGCCAACAATTACACCTAAAGTGGCTAAACAATACATCAACAACGTGCACCATTTCTTAGCGAAATCAGACGTTGGCGATGAAGTATTTTCTGCTTTGAACATGCTTGACAAAGCCATCGACAATACCCGTCTGCAAGGCTTGCACCAAAAGAAAATTACAGATTTTTTTAAACGTAAATTTTTAATGTGTTTTTTATTGATGTAATTATAGATTTATGTATACATAATATGTAGCCATGCGTTTATCATTACATATTAATGCAAATTTGCATTAATCTCGTTATTATGTTTTTTTTTGCTCCCGATTATTGGTAATCCCACTAATTTGAATATCTCGATAATTAATATTTAACATTCAGTCCCTTGACAATACGAATTATCGGGATTATATTATATTTTAATCACACATTCTTGTGTAAGTATTATGCACTCATAAACATCAACAACGAAAATGCTAATGGATTTACTCAAAAGGTTTTTTTTTCCCCTATTCATCAGATCCTTTGCAAAATTGTCTGCAAATGGAAATCCACGAGCTTGGTTTTTTGATACGCGTGTGGAATTCTTCCAAGGCATTTTTCCTAAAACTCGGTATGCTTCTCCACATCTTATATGAAGGGTTATTAATTTGAAAACATCGTCAATCTCACAGCTACGGCAAATAACCGCACGTGTGCACTGGCCGACTGTAAGCAGAGTACTACAAAGCGGCGACGCAGCGGCACCGGAGATACGTGTGCACCGACACTGCTTCATCTCAGCTAGCCAACGATGCTGCTGTGTACCTAGCAGAGGTAGTTGTAACGGTACAGAGTGATTCACAGCAACCGAGCTGTGCAGGATTACCTGAGAAGCGACCTTTGTGACGCGTCACTTGGCCTTCGCCTGCTCTACCTAGACGTTTTTCTGGTTGATGCAGCATCATTCCAAAACTAACGTTATTTTATTTTTTTTAGTATTCATATGGCCTATATAAAACCATGTATAGTGTTATTTTTATGTTATAGGGATGCGTGGTATAAGGGGGGGGGGAGGCACCCTTGCAGTTTGGATATTTTTTCATACATCCCAATTATGTAGAAAATATTGCTTATTTGTTGGTGTGAATTTCCTATAGATAATTACAGGGAAGATCTTATCATCGGTTCGAAGGGAGTGCGAGTCCTGGACTTATGTAGATCTTATAGTGACACCAATGAGGAAGAAGTAAGGCGAAGCTGGAACAGCGACCGAATGCAATTGTGTGAGGAACTGGAGCATCCGTCATATGTCATAGACCAATGGCAACTTCCACCAGATTTTTTACATGCGAAAAATTCGAGGTGACCTGGCCGGAAATCGATTGTCTTGGCGGAAGGCGTGCGCTCTAAGTCGCTACAACACCGCAGCTTTTTTCGTTAAAAAGATTCCAGCAGAACACTCTTTCAATTGAAATAGTCTTTTCAAGATTTTGGTAGCGATTCCTTATAAATAATGCCTCTATTAAATTTATTACGCCCTTTAACAGCCAACTGTTATCCTATATACAAATTAAAATTACACAATTTAGTATAAATGATTTTCTTGCATGATGTCACCCGAAAAAGAGCACAAAAACACTATCACGTCTTTATTAAAGCGGGGCCATTTTGGTCGTCTTGTTGGATATCTCATCCTATGGACTTCCAGAAAAGTTTCATAACCTTTTCTTGAATGCCGTATAATGAGATAAAATATGAATATTCATAGACTATGGAATAAGGCCCTAGTATAAAATAAAATGCGTGGCGTATTTCGTATTAGTTATTTAAATTGGTAGGAAAACACAATTTTATTTTTATCAGAATTGTATTCTGTTTGTTACCGCTTGATAAATGGAAATAAAGTAAAATGCATATTATGATGTACTAAGAGCATTTCCTGTACGCTTTTGATCTTTCATGATTGAATATTGGAGTGTCCGTGAAAGTTGTAGAGTTTTTTGAATAACACAAAAAAAAAAAAGTGATAAGGAAAACTTTTGGAAATACGAAAAATATTGTCTGTAAATAAAGTCAGTATACATCAAAGTAAAATGAACGAAAAATATTTTTTAATTGGTTATATTGGCCACGAGTATTGCTTCTGGCTATACAAATTTCAATAAACGTGTGCTGTTTATGGGTGTTAACTTCAAAAAATTACAAGACAAAACAAGGAACAGTGACAATAGTTGAAAAATTATAAAATGTAGCTAATGTACGAGTAAGAGCACATTTTATAGAATAACTTAATGAACACAAAACAATGTGGTGCAGTTTTAAAAACACTGTACTCGCATTTGGGAGGACCCGCGTTCGAGTTCCGGTCCTAAGATATTTGCAAACACGCTTTAAATTCAGGCAGGGTGAAAAACTGCATTTTGATGCTTCATTGCCTGTTAAATGAGTCGTGGCCCAACAGCAAAACGAACACAAATGTACGGCTGTCTGAGAGATATATCAGCTTGTCTCCAAACGAAACCGGTCCTTTTTTTGCAGGATTTTAACAACCATATAAATTAAATTAAACCAACAGAAAATTTTGAATTTAAGTAAAATTTGGACATTAAACATCTCGGATTGGGTCACGTGGGGTAGGTTCATTGTTTTGTGTAGCTACGCCCAACTGTGAAATTCCCAATGGTATGGAAACATGATTTTCGCGGAAAGCGTTTCTGTCTATTTGTATTTGAAAACACTTTAAATCAGCCCCCTTGACGGATAGAAAAAAAAAAACGTTGCCCTGCGTTTGGTTGAAGATCACATGACCGCCGGAAGGACGGATGCGACGGAGGTCGTTTGTGCTTACGACATCAGATGCAGAACTTTTGTGTTGGAATTTTCTGTGGGTAATAGCGCGGTTGAAAAGTATCCACTGCAATTGAAGCGCCATCGTTTCCCGAGAGTAGCCAGAAATGGCCGGTTCCATTGCACCTGGCTAGAAAAAGGGAGCAGGGAGCCATTGGTGCCGAGGAACTCGTGCACGAACTGCTGCAATGCCAGGCAGGTCGGGAAACACACGCACACGCCACTCGATATGACACGGTTTGTCGCTTCGCCGCGATACCATTAGATTACGCGTACGCGGGCAGCAAATTTAATTACAAGTGCGAGTTGGACACGCATCAACGTAGGTATAATTAATTTACTATCTCGCCTGAACACTCCATGCGCGTGGCAACGTAGTGCGTACGCACACAGGACAAGGTTATAATTGGATATTTAATTTAATTGTATAATTAGGTACAGAACAGAAATAAAGATTATGTCGCCAGTCCCCGGCTGAAGGCCACATCTGGTAGAAATGATGAGAATCCTAACTAGTTTTATAAATGCGAAAGTGTGTTTGTTTGTTTGTCCTTCTTTCACGTCGCAATGGAGCAAAGGATCGACGTTTATTTATACGGAGATAGTTGGAGGTCCGGGAAGCGACGTAGGCTACTTTTTATCCCAAGAAAATATCTCATTCCCTCGGGGAAATTCTTATTGGAAAATGAAAAAGTACACAAACGGAATAACAATGCAACGTCGCAACCGAGCAACAGATCGACGTAATTTCTTGCACAGAAATAGTTGGAGGGCTGAAAGGTGATATTGGCTACTTTTTATCGCTAAAAAATATCTAAAAAAAATTTACAAACGGTAACAGTGAATAAAGTTGGAAATAGTTTGCCACCAGGGTGCTCTGTTGCAATACGCTGTCTAAACCGTTAAAGATGGAACAATATCATGTAGTAAAGAATTGTGTAAAATAAAAAGACCTAAAAAAATTCCGCGGTAGTATATATATCTATCTATAACAGAGAAATACTAAAAAGTGTTTTTACCATTTAATTCACCTAGACGTTGAGTTTTATAATAGGTGCAGAGTATGGAAAATTAAAACTAAGTAAAATTCAACTTTATTGAAAAAAAAAAAAAAAAACTTAAACAATAATCCTGTAGTCTACGCGAGCGAAGCCGCGGGCACAGCCAGTTTGAAATAAATGTATGTTGTCGAAATTTAAAATTAAAATATATGTGATAATACAGTTTAGATTAAAATATGTTAAAATTTATTGTCATGCTATCAAGATGATATGGCTGCCTACTTATAAAATTTTTAAAATGCCAGCTTATAGAAGTGTCTCGGTCTCCTTCACTAGGACAGCCTCGTTCCAACCCTTGGTCTTCCCTGTGTTGGTGAGGTACACCGCGAAGTGGCAACTCTGTTCTTGTCGTTATTGTTATTGTTGTTATTCTAGTTATTTTAAAAAACATTTTTGTTGTATTTGTAAAATTGTTTAAGTATAAAATTAAAATTTTGTTTTTGATAGAAACACGTCAAGCTTCCGCAACAGACTGATTTATTTGTTCCTTTTTAGCACATACATAGTTACAGTTCAATATAGATGGCGCCACTAGACGTATTTATTTTGATACCAACTACGGAATACCAACACCCCCACTTATCGAAATAAGCAAGTTATTTGGATAACATAGGCACAATACCTATCTTGTTCATAAATTTATAATGTTTTAATAAACATACCCCCTTTGTCAGCAGGTCAGCAGGCATTTCCCCAGTGGGAATATATTTAATTTTAACAAATTTATTTCTAACAACATCTCTTATATAGTGAAATCTTACATCTATATGTTTGGATCTATTATGACACTGGTGATTTGTGGCCAGTTTCAATGCACTTTGATTGTCACAATGCAAAGGAATTACACAATGACTATCAGTAAGTTCATACAATAACTTTCTTAAATATACAGCTTCTCTTGATGCTTCTGAGAGAGCAGTGTACTCTGCCTCAGTACTGGACAGTGATACTGTTTGTTGCTTCCTACTCTTCCACGAAACAGCTGATCCTGACATAATAAAGCAAAAGCCTGTATAGGATTTTCTATCTAAAGCATCACTCGCCCAATCGGCATCAACAAAACCTTCTAAGTCTAGATCAGTATTACTATATTTTAAACAATAATGTTTAGTACTTTGTAAGTATCTTAGTATCCTTTTAGCATAGTTCCAATGCACTTCGCTATGACAACTATTAAATTGGCTAAGGTAGCTAACTGAATATGCTATGTCTGGCCTAGTCAACACCGCCAAGTACATTAAACTTCCAATTAGTTCTTGATAAGGAATGTTAGGTTCACATTTTTCTGGCTTACCTATATTTAGTTTAGACTCAATTGGAGTATCAATAGGTTTACAATCAGACATATTAAATTTAGACAAAAGTTGTTCAATATAATGTTGTTGATCAACAGTAATAATACACCTTTTCCTGTCCATATTTATTCTCATGCCTAAATATTGCCTAACGGGTCCTAAATCCTTTAATTTAAATTCTGTACTTAATACATGCTTTAATTTCTGTGTCTCTAAATCATTATTTGAAAAAATCAAGAAATCATCAACATAAAGCCCAATAATGATTTTTACATCATCATACATTTTTGAAAATAAACATGGTTCACAAACACTGTTTTTAAAACCTAAATTACATAATAAATCTTTAACTCTTTGGTACCACATTAAAGATGATTGTTTCAATCCATAGATGGCCCGCTTTAATTTTAAAACTTTACCATGACTTTTGTTTACAAAACCTTCAGGCACTGACATATAAATGTCTTCTTTTAAATGACCGTTCAAGAATGCGGTAGTTACATCAAGATGAGTAATGTCCATACCTATCTTTACGCTTAAAGCAAAAAGCAACCGTAATGTGGAATGCCTCACAACTGGTGAAAAAGTGTCAGTATAATCTACACCTGGCTTCTGTGTGAATCCCTTTGCTACAAGCCTAGCACGGTAGCGCACGTTATTGTCAAAGTCAAGTTTTTTATTTAGCACCCATCGACACTTCACAATTGACACATCACCTGGATTGTCCACCAGCTCCCAAGCATCATTTGCGTCAAATGACTGTAGCTCCTCCTCCATGGCCTGCTTCCACTGATCTTTCTCTGGCCCTTCAATAGCCTCTGCAAACATAATCTCACCTGCAGCTGGAACAGTACTGGAAAGGCACATGTTACTGAAGCCATACCGCTGCGGTTGTTTCCTTTCGCGCTTGCTTCCAACTGTAACACCTGGATCTGGAACAGCCACCACTGGTTCTAGACGCTCCTCGGATGAACTCTCTCGTGCGGTTAATGTTTCATTACCGTCAGCATAATCTGATGAATAGTTCTGTGATTCTGAATCATTGTGTTCACATTCCCCCACTGAATCACAGCTCTGATCATGCTGCTCTGGTATGATTTCAGTCGGAATCCAAGTCGCAGGATCTTCAACTGTTTCCTCCATACCAAGTTTATCTTCCATCACAACTATGTCTCTGCTAGTGCTGACTGTATTTCTGCTTGGATCATACACTCTATAGCCCTTGACATTGTCCGCATATCCAACAAGTATATGCTGTTTGGATTTCTTGTCCCACTTTGCTCGTTTTTCTCTTGGAACATGAACCATCACCATACTCCCAAACAAACGAATGTGACTAAGAGTTGGTTTCTTCCCATACCACGCTTCATAAGGAGTTTTATCATGCAATCCTGAAGCAACGGATCTGTTTTTAAGATAAACAGCTGTATTGGCTGCTTCAGCCCAAAATCTTTTCTCCAGCTTTGCATCATATAATAAACATTTACCTTTCTCGACAACAGTTCTGTTCGCTCTCTCACACAAACCATTTTGTTCAGGTGTGTACACATTTGTTCGTTGATGTATTACACCTTCTTGTTTCAAATACGAATCAAACTCTTTGTTGCAGAACTCTAGTCCATTATCAGAGCGCAATATCTTTATTTTCTTGTTCTGTTGATTTTCAACTAATGACTTAAATTCTTTGAACTTAGTGAAAGCTTCACTTTTATATTTTAAAAAGTATATAAATATCATCCGACTAAAGTCGTCAACAAACAAAAGAAAATAACGAGCACCACCAAGTGAACTGACCTCCATGGGGCCACAAACATCAGTGTGTATTAGATGTAGGCTCTGACTACTGCGCTCACCCACATGTGAAAAAGGTAGCCTTGTTTGTTTCCCTTCACAACAGGTCACACAATCTGACTGTGTCACTTCATAATCGTCAGGATAAGATAATCCATCAACAAGTCCATTTTTCATCTTGTTCATATCTTGACTGTTTAAATGTGCTAGCCGCCTGTGCCACAGCCCACCACTTGCAGTTGGAGTAGCTAATAAACATCCTTGCGACTTTATCCTCAACTTATAAACACCTTCGGTTAAATCTGCAGTCGCCACCAACACATCATGCTTGTTTCTAATGTAACAATGATTGGCTTTAAATACGACACGATTCCCGTTCTTTATAAGCTCACTGACAGACAACAAGTTTGTTGTTAAACTGGGCACGCATAGTACATTTTTCACTGTAATGTGGTAATTAGTGTCCGAAATAATGTCAACGTCTCCGGAGCACAACACTGGCACCTTCGAGTCATTGGCAACAACAATCTCTGGTAAACATGGCGTTGATGTTATGCGTTTAACCAAGTTTTTATTTACCGTCATGTGTGCACTTGCTCCCGAGTCGACGTACCATTCATGTTTGTTATACTTTCCGTTAAGGAATACAACATTAAATACACAATTACTTTTCTTTAACAACGGGCATTGATTGCGATAATGTCCTTCTTCTTTACATTTATAACATGTTATTGGTTTTGATCCACTCACCTTTACTTTCGATGTTGACGTCGGCGCGCCATATTGCCTTGTTCTAGTGTTGCCCGAATGAAATTTATTTCTCGCAGCAAACGCAGTGCCGCCTGTCGTTTCATTTCCATGGGAAACTTCCATGTCAAGTAACTTTGACTTAATGACGTCAGCAGTTATCGAAATACCCGAATGTTCTATTGCCATAATCATGGGAGAAAAACGATCTGACAAACCTGCCAATAATAGCGATCCCACCCACTCATCACTGATTTTAAAACCTGTGCCATTTAACTTGTGTGCTGCTTCTACCATTTGCGTGACATAGGTGGTCATTGAGTCACAATTTTCAAGTCTGATAGATATCAGATGGCGAAGTAAAGTTATCTTTCGAGAAAAACCTGAGTCATCGAACATGTTCTTCAACTTAGTCCATAATTCTGCCGAGCTCCTGGTATTCTTGATATGCACATACAGCGCGGAATCGATCGTTAAAATTAACTTTGCCTTCGTCTTGGCGTCATCGGCCGGCTTCAATTCGACGTCAGGCACCGCCATGATGTAGTGTTCCATGCCGTCTAACACCAACAAATTTTGAGCCGCGAAACTCCACTCGTCATAGTTTTCCCTGTCTTTTAGTTTAGGCACACTCGCAATATAGCTCGAGGTCATGTTTCAGCGAATTGACGTTACACTATTTCAACTTTTAAACTGATAAAATCACGTAAAAAAAAGGATTGCCCATAACCTGATAGAAACACGTCAAGCTTCCGCAACAGACTGATTTATTTGTTCCTTTTTAGCACATACATAGTTACAGTTCAATATAGATGGCGCCACTAGACGTATTTATTTTGATACCAACTACGGAATACCAACAGTTTTTGATGAAAAAGTATTCTTAGGTACAGGGAAATTTTTCGTTTTAAACGACCTGTAGGCTAGACTCTATATTTTTACGTTGTTTTTTTTTTTTTTGCGAGCCTCATCTTTCTGTCTATCGGCCGCTGCCCCAGTGTATAGCCAGTTTTAACTCAGGCCTGGTGGCACGGGATTCGATGTTTAACGAACTGTGGCTCAGTTACAAAAATAACAGAAATGTCCACGCGTTTGAAAATTTTCTTGTCCTGAAAAGTATTCGCGAAATTTTTCGGTCCGTAATTGTAATATAAACAGTTTTCAGCGCTGAGGTATGTACACCTTCACTAACGTCAAAGGCAAGTTCATTGATGGTTACTTCCAACTTTTCTGAAGCCTTTCTTAATTTCCGCTTTCAGGCTATCACTCCGCCTCATGAAAACAAAGCTTAACTAAGTCTAGAAAATTACACCATAGGGACAACGCACCCCATTATTGCTCACTCAGTTCAAGATACATTTTATTAGTTATTTGCTTTGTACTTAATCACAGAAAATTTAGTTACGAATCGTATTACTCTCGTGTCTCATTGCAGCACGTGCTTACGTGTTCGTGTAGTTCATTGCTATTTCCAACAGAACGTGTGACGAGTCTAGTATGGATAGTATTATACTGGCAATTCGAATACTGCCTAAATTACAAATGGCGAAGGAATAAAATTGGTTAGCAAATTAGATCGTAAACACGACTTTCAAAAGTTCTCAATTAAACACAAACCGCCTAAAACGCAGTTTGCATGCCATGTTTGTACAGCTGTATCTCACAGGCATTCCGTTTACTGCGGCACCCGTATCACAGCGAGTGTTGCATACCTTCCAGGCGTCGCATTATCACTTTTAACATTATTAACAATAAACTGTCATTGGAATACCACTTAGGTTCTGTATCATAAAATTTAACCCCGTGGTTGGGACGAATTATTTATATTTTTTTTTTTAGCAATGAATAAATAATCCTGCATTATTTTGCGCATTGCTAAGAGACTCAGCATAACACATGCGAGTTCCAATTACATTTTCGAGGGCGTACACTGCCCTGCGTTCTAAATCGTAAGTCATATGAATTTTATCAATTTTTTTTCGTGATGTTTCTGCAGTTGTGTCCAGTGTTGTTCAGGCGGGCCTACGTGTGAACGCAACATTGCACGTGGCGATCGGCTGCGTCTTAACTTCCAAGTAAGCGTCTCAGAGAACCTAAGGTTTGCAGTGACTGAAGTTCCACAAGTGTGTCGTTACTATCGCCGTGCTCTGATGAACGTAGTGTGTATTCGGTTACGAGAATTGCGGTATGTGGCGTACTACGTTATATGTACTTCAGCACACGAACACGCGATGCGATTGCTGTTTCCGAACTATACTCGGTGCACCCTGTTAATTTCAACTGGACATCTGCTCCCCCTCCCCTTCCTGAATCGTAAGGAATTGGCATTAACAGTTCATTCACGTTTCGGGTCTAATCCGTTCCAATTCGCCCCCAATACAATCGTCGTGTGAACCGCTGTGGTTTATTTCGTCCCCACGAAACTAATACACAGTTAATGGCACAATTCCGTCGAGCATTCCACGCAGCTTTGCGTAGTGTCGTGCGAATGGCGATTCGAGTGGATAAAAGGGAGAAACAATAGTCAATAAAGGGCGCAAAGAGTGTACAGTAGGAGAGAGACCGAAGATCTCTGGAGAAAGAGTGACACAAGAGCATTAGAAAGGGATGGAACGGCTCCATTTCCTGAAGATTGGAGAGAGACGACTTAATGAAGCTGAAGAGGAATATGACGATGATAAACCGTCATTAATGGTAGGCTAACTCCCAACTTCACAATTATGTTCCTTCTATTTGTACTAGAGCAGAGATGACGTTCTTCGCCTTGTTCACAGGGAAACGTTTTTGTTGGGTCAAATTGATATAAACCATCGGGTCACCAAACTCTAGGTCGTTCAGTTAAATCTTCATCAAAAGCACCACACTGGAACATCTATGAGTTGGAATGATTATTAACATACGATTATCTCCATCGCGATATAAGGGCATATATAGACAATAACCTTATTTATTCGCACAGCGTGCAAATATGATTCATTTATTGACGTCATTAATTCACACAATAGTTGCGCTTCACGTACCAATTATTACACATTTGTACTAGCCGAACGCATTTTGTTAGTTCGTTTGTTGTTATAGGCTTTAGTCGCATTCGTTAATGTGCCTATCATCCAACAGCAATGCGAAAATACGTAATAATAAGTGTGGAATTTTCTTTTTCTTTCAAACTATGCAACGTGTTTTCCAATAATGAGTTCTGCTGGAAAAAGTTTTATGAAATTGATGACACTGAAAATAAATATTCAACTCAGTCATTTATGTTGCAGAGAAACGTGTAACCTTTTACTGTAAGCAATTTTAAGAGTTTTTTTTGTCTTCCACTCACTTTGAGCGATTATATACGAAAATATATTAACCCTTTATCAGGTACATAAGGATAGTAATTCATTTGCTGAACTAAAATTTTAAGATATCGCCCAGATGTATCCTTGCAAAATAGTGCACTCTATTATAGCCAAAACGTCGAGATCCTTATCATTTCACATTATAATTCTGTATCAGGTTAGATGGCATACTAGTGTTTGTTAGTTTCACCTTTGTTATTGGACCCCCCCCCCC
>NQII01000493.1:204891-220118 GCA_002778355.1 Clitarchus hookeri
TCATACGACACGCCCTGCAGGACTACCAACCAATAAGTTGTTTGGCGAAGCAAATATTTTTGCCTGGGTAGTTCTTTACAAAGACAAAAAAAAGAGATATTTTACACCAAACAAGAAAATGAACCTTTCTTTGCTTCCAATTTCGGGAAATGCAACTGTGAAGCAATAAATTCAAATGTGTTCCCCCACACACGTAGCAGACGACGAGGAGAAAGTGTGGCAACAAAAGCGGTTGCAAATCGAGAAATTGCAACTTGCAAGGAAATGTAGGGACAGAAATATCGAATTCCTGCTTGTATGAAAATAAGGAACATTGAAACGAAAAAGGACAGTGGGGAAGACATACTTTTTCTTAAAGGCATCCTTTTCTTCGATTACGTGCTGATATGCAGGGTATAAATAATACATACACGGTCATTGTGGAACAACTGTCTCCAGTTTTTCTTCAGAATTTGCTTTGTATTTGCAAACACCTACTAAATTTTTTTTTTTCATATACCGCAGCTTGTTTCCATCGTTGTTGTGTAAGATGGCTGTCAAAATCTTTGAAAGGGGTTTTTATATCCTAAAAACGCAAATTGTAACCAAAGTCTTTATGGGTTTCATATCACGACGGTTATCATGTTAGGTTTACAACTAGGTTTATGTTTCAGCATAAATACCGCATGCGTTTAATGCATAAAGGAAAAACAATCACTTCGAAACTAAATTTACCCTCACCAAAAATTATGCATCAGTTATTTTTTTTTTTACTATTGATGCAGATCAAACTAATGTACACGCTGATAGCCAGAGGCTCAGAGAATTAAGAGTTCGCCTTACATTATTATAAACCAATGTTAAATCCTTACAATATTCTGCGTCAGAAAATTTTAACCGGTTTAAGAAACACTTTTACTCGTGAAGGAAAATTCTTTTTCATCTATATCATTACAGCACGGTAAGGTAAGCAATCATTAGGGTACTCTACAAGCACCACAAAATATTTTATCGACGTTTTCAATCATTACCAGAGCAAACGTGACATTGCATGCGTTAATACGAGTCTCACGAACTACTCACGTAAAGGCGACGGAAATCACAATTCCCATCATTGACCGACTGTATAACATTAACACTTTGGAAATAATTACATGCTTGTTGTGTGCGGATATGACTGGTCGATGTTTAACCTTCAGTACGCAGCAAGTGACATTCAAATTAAAAATGTTCAATATGTTACAAGAGAAATAGAAAACTTTCAAAATAAGAACAATACGTGATTTTCCCATACACGCTAAATGGTTCAGTACGTTCTGTCAAGATAATAATTCCATTTTTAAGGAAAAACTTACTGTGCTCATGTACGTTTAGGTAGGAGATCGGATTGGTATTGGTGGACCGCGGGTAATTGTGCACATTTGTAACCAACCTCTTAAAAGAAAAATCCCTACATGTAACTGCACATATTTGAAGGTAAACACTGAGTGGTGCGCTCCTAGTAAAGTTGGCAGCAAAGTAGGAAAAGTAGTTAGGTATTTTAACACCACGTTTGACGTTTAAATTTGGAGCCACAAAATTATTAGAATTTATTTGATTAATTTATTTATGTACTTAAAATATTATTAAAGTATTAACATGTCTAAGAATATCATAATTACTTTTTATAAGATCGTGAATAAAGTGAAAGAGTCAATGACAATGCTAGTATTACATAAAGCGTATGAATACAAAATAAGCAAACACGTAGGTCCGCGAACAGCGTACACATATCAGAGGCTCTCTGGTACCGAGAAAAACAGTGTTGTAGGCTGTTCACGGTAAAGTGGGCACTTTTGAGGGCCTCGTTACTTTTTTCCTTTCAGCCATTTCTCATCCTTTAAACACCTCGGCTCTCAAGACCTCGCTGTTAAGAGCCGCCCAAATCTCTTCGCTCACTCACTTTAACAACCTTCTTAAATAAGTATCGCCATGGAAGTAATACACACAGCGTGTATATTCCACCACATTCGGAAGTTAACGCCTGAGGCTAAAATAAAATATAGTTTTTGACTATTAGTATTCCGAATGAGAGGGCTTTCAAAAGTGCTCACTTTACCGTGAATAGCCTACACAGATCTGTAAAATAAATACTTTACTGATAATTTTGATTAATAAAATCCGCTTCCAAGCAAGATCTGTGGCCGAGGTTCTGGGTTCGTTACAGACGAGCATGCGGAATTTATACTGTATGTCAGTTTCTGTTAGTGCAGAATCTCTCCCTCAGATCTGATTAACTTAACGAATTTAAGGGCTCATAAACAACAATTAAAAATACCATTGAATGCATTTTCATGAGTCGTAATGATACATGTGCGCGTTACAGTACAATTTATCGCGCTGTAATAATATAATAAAAATATTACGAAAGTTTTCCTTAAAAAAATTATAACAAATAGCCTGCCTACTCACACAGTAATGTACAAAAAAAATTATTTTTAAAAAAGGTTGTAAGATTTACTTTCTTCGCCATAATAATAGGCGTAGAAAGGCTTACCAAACGTTTTAATACAAAACATAAAAATGCAGTGACTTATTCTCAGCCCTTTGCCTATTAAAATTTTTTTTTTAAGTACCAATTTAAACTTCTCGTAAAGTTCATAACATCAACTACCATAAAAATGAAAAATATAATGACGTAAAAATTATTAAAATATATTTAACCACAGCGATGTTTTACAATTGATATTTTCCAAAGATAACCTCGTTAATTTTCCGAGATAATGCTAACGAAAACTATAATTATAGTAAAGGGAATCTCATAAAGGTTGCATGAATATAGCGCTATTCTGTAGGTCGTCGTTACTTCACACTGACAATATTCAGATAACTTTTTTCCGAACATCATTGCAATTCTGCTGAAAGTAATGGAGCAAAGAAAGCGCAGAAACCTGTCCAAAACATCTGAGAGCACTTACTTAAGTTCCCTAGATTCCGTTAAAAATAATAACATACGAACGAGGTTATTCCTTTCCATCGCCTCATTGTGCTTGCACGTTCTTTAGTAATAGAATTCTTACGTACTTAAGTAATGGCTTTTCCGAAGGAATTTTTCAGTTCACCTCGCAAACGCTCCGAGGGACAGATGCTACCTTATTCTAATAAAACTTTTTGAAGGTTAAATTTACCCCTTCTCCGATTTGGTTTGACTTCTTAAGAAGCACTAGTTTTATATTTCAGCAAACTTCTAAATTTTTCCGTGAGCATTGACATACTTTGCTGACTCAGATGTTGGGGTACACTTAAGAAACTTTCCTAATGCAGACGAACTGCTTTTCACTAAATCTTATATTCACGAGCAACGAAAAAGCTGTTAAATTCTGAAGTCTTAAAAAAGTAACATTTAAATTGAAAAATAAAAATTTAATAAACATATGATCTGTTAATGTATTTTTCTTTTCGCTGAAACTGTTGTACAATCTAATTAAAATGAATCTGGAGCCAAGCAATAGCATTTGCTGTCAACTGCGACTACAGTAAAATTTTAATTAAATAAAATTAATGTTTTTTATGTCATGAACATTATGCTAAACATACTTGGATGATATGAGGTTCGTTGTTAATTGAGCACTTTTGAAAACCCCGCTTGTATTGATATAATGTCCTGGTGAGACAGGGCTGCCTGACTTAGAAACACGTTTTCCCTCACTAGGAAATTGTTCAACTTTCTGTATACCAGAAAAATATCATTGTTAATGCAATATAAAATTTTTTTAAGTCAGAATTTTTAATTGGATGAACTTATTTGAGTAAATTTTTCGTTAATGGCTTTGCCAGTAACCAATGCTAGAACTAATTTAACATTGTTATTGATATTTACTTTTATTACAACGTGTTAATTTTCATAAATTAGAGAAACACTTATCCCAAAATACTTCGACTTTGCCCAACAGGCTAGCCAAGTGCGAACTGAACCGAAATGAAAACTGGCACCCATAAATATAGAATCAAGGAAATACATGAAATGTCAGTAATTCACATTACCGTACGTCTGAAATTTCTTGTTCGTGCCAATCGTAATTTAATAGCGAAATTATCAGCCATCACTTAATCTGATGAATTTTACAGATGAAATCTTGTATGGAAGTTGTCAAAATGCATGTCCTAAAAATCCTGTACCCTTTTTATATTTAGCAGCATAGAGATTCAGTTAGCAAAACTTATTTCTTAGATTTTAGTGCGTGTTTTCACTAAGTGCGCATTTAAATAATAATTAAAGTCAAAAACATCTACCATGCACTTATTAAAACATATACAGCGACTTTAATATGAAAATGTTTTAACAAACTAACATTAAAAAATGAGTAAGTAGGCTTAAACACTGATTCTTGATATTTCATAATCATTTTACAAATTAAAATACCAACTGCTGTCGCAGCGTATAAGCATACGCATATCACAGATCAAGCAAATACTTTGAAAGTTTGTTTAGTTCGGTTTCACAAAAAAAAAAGTCAGAATATTTTACATAAGCTTTATTTAATAGTGATAGATGTGAGGAATCATAAGACAGTGATTTAAACGACTTTGCTTGCCAGTAGAGTAATCAAAACTTTTAAAAATAAAAAACGAAATAATTTTTGGTTTAGTGTATACTATTTATGAAGCGGTATTTTTGCTATAAAATTCTTTAATACATTATTTTTCGAAAATTTTAATGAAAAGCTTGGAAAAACGGAATTAAATTATCTTAATCCTCCGTAAGTAAACACCTCACAAAAAGTTTGGAATATACGTGAAGAAAGCAAAAATTATAGAATATACATAAAGGAAAGCATAGTAATTAGAAGTTACCAACGGCAATGATACAAAACGTGCAGTTCAAAGTGTTTCTAACCAAAAAAAAACATCTTTACAATATGACACGCGAATAAACACGAAAGAACAACAAAATTAACGTAATATTGTGTCTGACTAGAGAGGGTTTCTTTCTCCCCACTGCAACTTAGTACCGTGTGTGGCCTCAATGTACACTGCACAGGTCCCTAACACGCCGTGGCATGCTTGTAATCAATGTGTTATCTTCCGGACGAAGGTCCCGTTCCATCTGCGTAGTTCTTATGAGATCTGGAAGTGTTTCTGGAGGTTGTGGACTATTATAAGCTGCTGTTTTCACCTTGTCCCAGGCATGCTCAGTGCGTTCGTGCGCTATCTGTTGAGCACGTAAGAACTACGTAACTCTTACCACTAAAACTGCCATATCTCACAATGTTCCAAACTTCTTGTGAGGTTTATATTTTCCAAGCACATGCGGCGCCATCACTCGTCTTATTTCAGCCCTCGATGGCCTCTATAGCCAACTCCACATGGCGTGCATGTAATAAGGGCTTCACATTGTCCTATAAGGGGACGAGGGCGATTAATCACCGACGCTGTCAGATCGTAATTTGCTAAGTGGCTTTTGTTCTTTGAACCTTTCGCCAGCGACAACCTGGCCTCATGTTCAAATATGGCCGAGGTTTTATAATGAAACGTGCTCATAATAACAGCACTTTATCCACCCAGAGATTTCCACCACAACCTTCAGAAAAGGTTAAATCGAGAGACTAGGAAAATATATTATTTATACATGGACAAGGGCACCTATTTTACGCTAAGCATTCCACGACTGTAGTATAGTAAAGTTCCAATGAGAAAATAATCTTCGCGCAGCTTTGAAGGAGGGAACATAGGAGATGCAATGGCCTGCCGCTGGAGGGAGGGAAACCACGTGACACTGCTGGCGCTATACAGACCAAACTGATAACATCGCTCTCTGCTACAGCGCTTTTAAATACCGCGCTACGCGACTGACGTTTTTTCGACAGGTAATATGTACACGCGAAGCAGCTCTCACCCAACCTTACTCGGCTGCCGCCACCACTGCGCAGTATTTTCTCATTTGGATTTCACTATACTGCAAAACGCTGTAGCTGAGATCCACTTTCATGATTGAATGATTTAATTTACCTTGCATCTTATCGTAGGTTTCTGCCCGCGAATTACGGACTTTCAATGTAGGAGTATCTTATTTTTTATTGGTACAGTCAGGCAAGAAAATCCGCTAACAAAGACATGCGGTCAACAATCAGAGTAAATATTGAAATGTACACATAGGATATTTGTCTAGTCTGCGCGGAAATTTTTTCCTAAAAAAATAGGAGGTTCTGTACATAGATGACAGTTACAAATGTTTACTCAAAGAGCGTTATAGATCATGATCATATTGCCCGATAGTTGAAACTTAACAATCAAAGATCCCGCCATGGCTTATTTACAGTTTTCCACAATGCTCACTACAATCAAACATTAATTTATATGTAGAGATATAAAAATTTTGCGAGTTCATTTGACGGATATGCTAGACTTAAACAGTTTTGTGTGCAAACCAGGCAGTCTCATTTTTTTAATTGGCTGCATCTTCATGATAAGCGTTTCAACCTGTCACTAGGTCGTACGTGATTCGCTCGCTCTCTTTCTACATGCTTATCATTGGTTCGCAGTCCTGCAGAGTGAGCCAGGTAACGAGTGGCCCAATCACAAGTACTAGTGTTTTACGTCCACCCTAGCACCGCTGGAAATCGCGAAATTCCAGGGCCCCAAAACCGATAACTTACGGCTGCAAGTTCACAAAAACCTAATTAGTCGAAAACATGTTAAAGTATTGCAGGTTTATGTGATTCCTAAACGTGGCACATACTTTGAATCTGTAGTTGAACAATGAGTAGGGCCAGTGACTTTTCGCGTAAAAATCGGAGCACACAGTAGACTTCAATACTATACACACACCTCAGCTGTTGTTATACCTCCATTGGCTGCTGGTGCCGTGTCCGTCTTTGACCAAGCCACTCAGGACTAAGTAACTCCGACACTGAACCTTCGTGATTCGTGCGTAAACGGTTAACACGGGCCAGAATATTGTTTAGCCAATCAAAGAAGCTGGACGACCCTACAGTGCTTTGGACTGTATCTTGTCTCAAAATATTTTCACGAAATATCACTGCCCCTAACAATGAGTTTACTGCGAATGACATGGAAATTATTCAGACGGTGGTTGAATGTCTGAATACTGTATATAAAAAAAAAAGTGTGCTATCTTTGCAAAATCTGTTACTGGCAACATATCGCTTCCTGGGAATGATTAGCGTTATCGCACCTAAATGTTGCAACCCGGAAGTATATTTACAAATCTTGCGTATTTGTGATGGAAGTTGTTCGCTTTTAATTTAAGCACGTTGAAATGAACGGCTGGAAAATATATATCGCTCGTAACTGCGTACATTTTAACATAAACAATGAACGGAGAACGTCTAGTAAAGTTAGCAACTAGTTAAAAATCCCATGATCAATTTCGTATCAAAGCGCTTTGTTTTGATCTCTGTAGACACCAAATTCATCTAAATTCATACCTGTTTGTTTTAGGAGCACAAACATATAGACCACGATGCGTGATAGTGTTAATAACCACACGTGAAAACGTGCGGTTGTTTACCAATAATAAGTTGTGATGAAAGTGTTTGAAGTAAAAAGCATATATCAGTTTACAATTTAATCACATTAATACTGAGTGAAACACATTACATTTTACTGAAAAATTCAAACCAATTTTATTTATACATGTTCCATAACTTGTATGATTATCTATGAAAATCCTATAATATGGTCGCCACCAAAATGTAAAGACAGAACGTGTGGTCCAAAATCAACGTACTCTCCCAACTCACGTCGATATATATATCTTCGGCTTGAAAAGTAGTGTTATCGCTGGCTTAGAAAAGATAGGCGAATGTTAAGTGTATTGTTGATTTTGTTTCCCGAAGCATTTAGCTCGTATCACAAGCCTTCGTTCTTCAGAAAAGAAAATAAAGAAAAGAGGTCGGTAGCGAAGACGTGAGACTTCAGAGGGGCTGCAACGTTTTTTTTTTTTTCCAACTATTGGTACAACTTGCAGAATTCTCTCTCCGGAACGAGATAGTGCTTCTTTCTCGCTTTGTGTGGCGCTCGAAAGAAAGAGAGCTTGGCGAGAAACTATCGATACTTATGCCAGGTGATGTCGGTGAAGGGAATCCACAGTGGGAATGATTTAATGCTGAACGTCGAGTCGAAAAATAGTTCAGAAACACTCTTTTGCGGAGATAGACATGAAAATGTACATTGGGAAAACTTCCTACACTTGCGAAAGTGCAAAAACTCTTCCATGCAGTTCACGATGGGCAATGGGACACTAGAAGGTTTATTGCAAGAAACCAGTGATGGGCGCTGCCGATTCGTTATTGGAATTGCGTTCATACAATTTCACAGAAGGGCATTGATCGGCGCACTGTTGCATAAAGAGCTGGCTGAAATTACCGGTGATTTACAACTACCGACTGCCTGAGTACGAACTCTGAGCCGAACATCATAAGAATAAATGAACCGAAATAAAAATTTACATGGTCATGGCTTACTCGTAAAATTAGAAACAAACAAATACGACGAAGCAGTAACTTCATCCCAGGACAACTAACGTGAAAATGTGTAAGTTTACGTGAACGCTTGCGGTTCAGAGTAAGAATATTGATGGTGTTAAGTATCTTATTGACATAATTTTTACTCAGAAATCTTGTACATTATAATGATACGCTGATATTATTAATCCTGTGCACTCTAAAACTGAACCAGTGATTTCAATTAGTGCAATCATTTTACTGCATATTCGGTTACTGAGCTCTTATCTACTGGCGAATCAGTGCAATTCTCTAGGAACCAGTAGAAATCAGCAAATACCAGCAACTAAAATGATCACCAGAAGTTACCTAATTCAAATGGAGTAGTTTCAACAGACATTCAGTCAAATTCTGTGATTTAGAGTAGCTTTAACTGTTTCGATTTTAGAGTAAGTTACTTAGATTGTCGCTGCTACGTACAAACTTAAAAAAACAGCGGTGAACATGCACACAAGTAAACCTACCGTAAATTTTATTCCGCTCGTATTTCTTTGCGTAGGTACTTCGTTTTTACTAGGTTTATTTAATTATTTATTTAAAATTTCTGCCTGAGCTTAGTAATTTGTTGGGATTGTGGCAAAAATTCAGATCACAGAAACGTAAGCACGTTACAAAAAATTAGCGGCACGAGTTGCGTGTTTGAATTTACTCTCTTTTTTCGATGGACTGGTTGCTCCTTCGTTTTAATATTTATTCCGACTAAAGCCGTCCTTTTAAGGAAATAACCCAAAAAAACACATCAATAACAAGAGGTTAAATACTAAAGTTCTTTTCCCACAGTTGTAACAGGGTTAAGCACAGTTGCGGCAAAATATTAACGTGTATTACAATGTAATGTGCTATATTGTGTATAACAAATATGTAAACAATGTAAAATAATAACCGTAAGAACTATCGTCAATACAGAAATTGTTAAAAAGTCATAAAGCTGACCTAAATATGGAATGTATTTTGAAATATGACAGAATTCTTTGAACAGCTGTAAACAGTAAACAATGCATTCAACAGTTAAAACGCAAAAGTCACGTGGGCGGTGTTTATGTTTACGTGTGGCGGAAGGATACGTTATTGGCAACCGAAAGTAGAAATTTAGCAGGGCTTCAGAAAAGCGTGAAGTAACTGTGAATGGACTATATTAACAAATACACTTCAAACATTTCAGAGTATTGTTACGGGCTTGTGTTTACGTTTAAGTCACCCGTGCGAGTACTCGGGACCGTATACCGCTTCGGTTTTCGCCAACTTCCTGGCAACTCTCTAACCAAAGGAGCTTGCACCTCGATATCTGTCTCTCTCGCACTCCTGCTCTTCCTCGCAGTTTTTTTTTTTTTTTTTTTGTATTCCAGCATTAGACTGCTTTTAAGCCAGTAGNGCCGCTCCATCTGGCAAAAAGTATCTTCGAGCCGGACCGCCACGGGCAGAACTGGGGCGGACACAATTCGCTCCTGAATGGAAACTTGTGTAACGGAAGTTTCATTCGCCTCCGCGCAGTAGAATTGCCGAACGTCCACCTCTTTTCCATTTGTTTTTGTTTCGAGGCTGGGAAAAAAAACTGTTCACGGTAAAGTGAGCACATTTTAAACTAACCCTCTAAAATAAATATCACTGTCCGTTACTACGTGTATGTTACGGCACGTACTGGCACGCAGTCTCAGAGTTAAGTTGGTAGAGAATCGATTAAAATAGTTACAATTACTTTGCGTTGTTAGGCCAGTTTGGTGCTTAGCCCATTTCGGCCTAGTGCACACAATTGCGAACATTACATACGTGTAGGCGATTCTTGGTCTGTACTGCACACTTTCGAAGCTCATTGACCCGTGATCTTCCCTATGGGTAGGGGCAGTGATATTTCGCGAAAAGATTTCGAGACAAGATATAGTCCAAAGCACTGTATGGCCGTCCAGCTTCTTTGATTGGCTAAAAAATGTTCTGGCCCGTGTCAACCGTCTGCGCACGAATCACGAAGGTTCAGTGTCGGAGTTACTTAGTCCTGAGTGGCTTGGTCAAAGGTGGACACGGCACCAGCAGCCAATGGAGGTACAACAGCTGAGGTGTGTATATAGTATTGAAGTCTACCGTGTGCTCAGATTTTTACGCGAAAAGTCACTGGCCCTACCTATGGGTAATGATTCGGAAACCGTCTTACTGTTCTAAGTCATAACGCGTTCATATTACTGCAGCCGAACTTATAGCCTAAAGTTCATTGGCTGTGACAACGAAATTAGTGTTGTGGCGACTTAAGTACAGCACGCATCATAAAAGTTTTTGTTCGCAACACCTGAAACCGTAAATTAAAGTGGGTCTGAAAGGTTTTAATTCAAGGTTACTGAAATCCGTATTTCTTGTTTTATACACATTAGAGCACTAATTTGCGTACTATTAATACATTGTATTTCCTAAAAAATCCCATCGTTTCACTTGGGTGATGCATCAATAAAGTGAGCCGGCCAATTAAAATGTTAATTTTATATGTAGCAGAAGGATACAGAATAAGAAAAGTAGTTCCTAGACAGGGCTTTCAAAAATGCACAATTAATTGTGAACATCCTATGCCAGTGCAGCTTTTCTCGCCTTCGCGAATCAGTACGAGTTACCAGACATCTGTGAGAGTATAACAATTTCCTCTCGAGATACTGTTTTCTGGTTCTTAGAATTGTACACGCTTGACAGAACGCCAGCAGATAATTACGTAACGTAGTTCTTGTCTTAGGGCTACGGTTACACGACACTCTGAACTAGTTCACTTTGAATATTTTGTTATTCGTCCAAATGGAGCATATGTAAAATTCCTAATTTATGTATGTTAATTTGAATTATCAATTTAAATATATGGCGCGGGGTGTCGTTGTAATCTCCATCGGGTATACAATACAAGCAGAATAGTAGTTTAAAATAACTGTTTGTGTATAGCATATTCACGGTTTCTTAGCCATTTTTTGAATCAAACCTTTGAAAAATTTCCCCATGCATGGCGTGTTCGGTTGTTTCCCAAATATGAAATGTATCACAAGCATTTTATACTTCTGTTGAAATAAGAGTATCTTATTTTTGGCTAAATTGAACACTTAATTATATTTTACCAGTACATTATAATATTTTATTTATGCAAAAGTGATGTATAAATCCTCTCAGTCAGCATGCACGCACTTTCTTAAATTGTGCCTAAATTAAATTTTTTTCCTTCTATTTTTATACTTCTACATTATAATTTTTAATATATATTTTTATGCAAGCTTTCCTGTTTTTACTTTTATAACCTATCTATTTTTGAGACAGAATTTAATCTTTAAAAGGGGCCGCAGTGGGGTAGTGGTCAGAATACTCGCCTCCTACCTAGGCGAACCGGGTTCGATTACCGGCGGGGTCACTCCCGGATTTTCGCATGTTTGAATCGTACCGGACGATGCCACTGGTCGGTGGGTTTTCTCGGGGATCTCCCGTTTCCCCCGCCCTTGCATTCACCTCACTTCCATCCTCATCAGCTCTCAATACCTCGATGTTAAGAGCCACCCAAACCTCTCCACTCCACTCCACTTAATCTATAAACATCCTACACCGCATTGACAAGTGGATCAGCTGATGACGGCAAGCAAATAAACAATACGGCTGCTGTTTGACCCAGATGCAGAAGCGAAAATTAAACACTGACGCTACTTTCACCGAATTGTCAGAATCCTGTAATATATTTATGATATTCCAAAGAATGTAATTAATTATTCATTTGCTAAGAATAGCATTGGAAAATAACCAAGCATTCGCAGGCTTAGCATTATTAAAGGCGTACAAAACATTGAGAAATGTAGTGTCTTGGCGAAATAAAATTTCCAATTTATATGCAATCTTGAAAGCAACCTTGGAAAGCTATATTATTTTCACCTCTCCTTTTTAATTTATTTTACGCATACGCAGCATTCTTATCCCGAAAAAATGCCTTATTTGCACTCAGATGAACCTCGTTTTGCTTAAAAATTAGCATAGAATTTCCTGCCAGGACCGAGATAAGGAGATTTGTCGCTGTGTGAAACGAGATGCCATGCGTGATTTTAGAAATAAAATTCCACTACCGGCTTCCTCTACAAACGAGTTAAGAGCACAGAGAGAATGTGCGAGGCTGTGTGCTGACTATATTTCCGTTTTATTTTCAGTGGCATTTTTTGTATTATTATTTTTAAGTTATGTGAAGAGAAGTGTATGTCAGAATGTTATAATTCTCGTTATTTTATAACCTAATCTCAAGCTGGATTTTTGGTTTTTAGGACTCAAGTCTTATCCATTATAAAATTTTTTTTAAATATGTACCATAAATTTGTTTTCATTTAAATAACTAAATATCTATTATTACCACACGTTTACATATCACAAATGCTTTCAAATGTAGTCGCCCGATTTTACACGCGCTTTATCTGGTAATTACGACACGGCAAGAATATACCGATAATTTTAAAATGACGATGCAATAATCACGTCATAATTACTTGACATAAGTTTAGAATTTGTATTTATTCTAAAGCTTAATGCATACTTCCAGAGAGGTATAGTTCTAGCTGCAAAATAATTGTCTCTAATTAAAAAACTGAAATAAGCTAGAAACCAGTAAGGCCGAGTCTTAACCCTATCAGTGGAAAACCTCTCATTTCGCGTTATAATTTCGTACCAAAGTTAGATGGCATACTAGTGTTTGTTAGTTTCACCTTTATCATTGGCACAGAGACATGCGAAATTCGCGTTTTTTTCTGCAGCAGAGCAATCTACAAGCTGCTGTGTGCTCAACTGACGCCCGTCAATGGCTGAGAGTATTTGTGGCACGACGTGAAATACTCTCTTAACCAATAGTAACAGTTCAAAGACAGTGTGACCAATCGCTTGTGACACAGTTACACAGGCACATGTAGACCAGAGAGTGAGTGAAGCTGTTTCGGCGGCTCTTAAAAATCGAGGTATTGAGAGCCGATGAGGGTGAAATGAGGTGAGAATAGAGCAGCACCGAAATGCAAGGGCGGGGGAAACGGGAGAGCCCCTAGAAAACTCACCGACCAGCGGCATCGTCCTGCACAATTCCCACTTTAAAAAATCCGAGTGCGACCCGGCCGGGGATTGAACCCGGTTCGCCTTGGTGGGAGGCGAGCAGTCTAACCGCTCAGCCACCGCGGCCCCAAAATACGTAGGGACCCAACAATTTCGTGGCTTCATCCGGCAACAAGCTAGATTCCACATTCGCTGATGCTGCAGTTTTGCCTCAGACCAAATAGCACGAGATTAGGTCGTTCCCTTGCAAGTTAGTTATTGGCTCGAATTCGTCCAGGGCGTGGCTAACAAACTGCGATCCAACTGAAAAAAATAAAGTCAAGTGTACACGTATTTGAAGTCTAGCATGCCATCAAATGAATTAGTGAAATTTCTGGGTATCTACGGATACCCTCGGGAAGAGACGTTAAGAGTGGATTTTTTTAAGTTTATCCACTGATTCGGGAAATAAGATATTAAGTTAATGTATAAAATATTTTATTCAACACTTTTCTTTCATTCTTTGGATACCTTCTTATAGTTTGAACAATTACGGACAATTACTTCGTTGTGGTCTCAGAAAACCTACTAGGTATGTCGGCTGTGTTGTCGTCATGTTCTGGTTTTGTTGTGCCGTTTTAGCCGTTTTCGTGGTTTCATCTTATTACGCTCCTGCTCGGAATGCATATGTTTGTTGCATTCTCGTTATGTTGTGTCGTTCTAACTTTTATTCACTCACTTGATTCCTTATTTGAATTACACGTGTGTTACATATTTGTCGACAACAGCTAACTCAGGCTCGTTCATTCCTATTTATTTTGTATTTTTTTTTTTTTTAATTTTGGATATTTTGTTTTACTAATCACGTTTTCTGAGACTTCGGCGAAGTGTTTGCAATGGCCCACCCACCCCTGGCGTAGGATATTGAAGCATAGTCTGCATTTAAATATTATAGCGTAAAACAGGTGGCCCTATTTATATGTTGTAAACAAACTGCGGTGTTATAATTTTTTTGCATAAGCCAGGGAAATAAATTTATGAAAGGCGAAATTTCCTGGCTTCAGCCCATTGATTCGCACACTAGGCAGGTATATAAGACGCGTAGCAATGAAGATCGCCCATCACGAACGTAGATATAAGCTAGATTATTTTGAAATGCAAAAACGCAACTAGGCGACAAATGTTTTTTTTTTCCAAAAATCAGGACTCTTTACACATAATTCGCGAGAAAAAAGCGGGTTACAGATTGGCCCGGAGATCACGACAGGCACGGGCCACAGTAATCTCAAAAATTTTCAACGGATAGTCGTAAAACCGGTGTTATAGGTAATAAAATTATTAAACCTCCTTAATGAGCAATCCTAGGTCCTTAAAACTGCCGCCGGATAACAAGAAAAACGTCACAAATGAACGCGCATGGCCGAGGTAGGTCTTGAACCCAACACCTCAAAAACAGTTTCGTATTGGCGCCATCTCCAGCAGTTCGTTGGGTCGTTAAAATAAGTAGAATCATCATTTTTCATATTCCCTCATTAACGCTGAGTAAACGTTTGACAACTCCCAGAGCTGTGGTTTTGGAGGAAGGTGATTGACACTGTTGTCTAAAGGACCAATTTACTACTGAAGTAAACACAGGGCGATTGGAGTTAAAAAAAAATCTCTAGTTTTATTATTCCTTGAACAAGTTATAATTCACACACGAGCTCTAGAGACAACTCCTTCCCGTTTATACAAAGGGGG
>NQII01000493.1:221143-290655 GCA_002778355.1 Clitarchus hookeri
TATCTTGGGGCAGCTGCCCAGTGCAGCTGTGTCCGCGCCCTGGTGCCTTCCGTTGCCTCCGGATGCCGTCTGCACGTGCAGAAAACTTGGGTGGCCCGTCTTTGCAGCTGTGAGGCGCGGGATCCTTTTTGGACACGTCCGCCACCCTTAATATTTATTGGTGTTGACCGCCTGCAAGCTTCGCTAGCGCGTGTGTTCTGACGGCCAAAATACATGGACGCGGGGAGCGTCATGTTTGTTCTGATATTTGGTCTTCCGCACTTCGGGCGCGGTAACACGTTTGGTCTAAACGTTTTTATAATACACTGAAGAGCAAAAAAATACATTAAAAAAACTGGTATAGGCGTGCGTATGCAAATAACAGAGGTATGGAACCAATCAGAGTAACGCATACCTTCAGACATTAGTCGAGTCCATACCACGTCGTCTTGCGGCACTTNGGGGGTACACGATATTAGGCAGGCATACCAGTTTTTTTGGCTCTTCAGTGTAAATTCGTTGGGCAGCCATGTTTGCGAACGGAACTAGTGTAAGTGGTTACGCCTCTATAACTGAATGCAAACTAAAGGAAATCCTAACTTCGAAAACACACTCCCATTATTACTCCATTATTACTTACAATCGCTTCCACCACTCATCTACGTTAAGTATTTTATAAATTTTTACATAACTTACCTAATTTTTATTGTAACAGTGTACCGAATACTACGTTTTGACCTGGCTTACTATTTTTGCCTACAAATGCAGAAATTCCCGCCTAATTCTGCCATTTCAATTATACTTTATATTCACTTCTTAGCAGCCAATGAGAGTGCGGCACAGAATAAAAGTCGTTCCTATGTTTACTTTGAACAAGAAGTGACTGCGATCTGAACAAACAAGTCCGGGGCAAGTGTAACCGTCTGCAATATTGAACATAAACTTTTGCCATAACATGACTGTGAGTTTCTTCTAGACACTTTTTTTTAATCAGATCATACGTACATAGACTTAAACGAATTTGATAGTGTATTGTACGAGTTGAAAATTTTTATGTTTTGAAAGACAATGATGAAAATGCACCCCTTTTAGATGCGTGATGTGCTGAGCGTTACATGTTTTTGCAAGTATATCACCAAACATTTCGCCTAGAAATAAGTGTTATATGGGTGTTACTGTGGCACACAAATTTAACTTCCAAAAAAATACTGTACATTTTATTGAATTTTTTTAAACTTACACTTTAAATTTTTTTGCTTTTATTCTTTCTTTTATAGCTGCTGAACGACCCGTCAGAAACATCTCCAACCAAGATGGGACCACGGATATAAACGAGTATATTTCAACACTACAAAAGAAAAACTGTGTTCTTGTCTGATTTTCATTTACCCAGCGTTGAAATTAACTGCTTGTCATTATAGACGGCGCGATCTTAAGGTGCCCGTCTACCTGGTGCTTGAACTGCGTTGCAGTGTGTTCCAAATACACGTTTTTCAACGAAACTATTAAGCGTGAGTCCAATGTGATGATCTACGAAAAGAACATACACTTCAGACGAGAGCTGTTAAGTACTTTAAAAATATCACGTACGTTAGAAACATCGATTCAGAGTACTCCAAAACCGCTCAAATCGGCCTTTCCCAGGCGCTGTAGCCCAAAATGCACGCATCAGATACATACAAAACTACTATAGGGGCCTGCACTAAACCTTCCTAAAGACTTCCCACTAATAAAATAATATGGTCACCGCTGAAAGTCCCATAGGTACACGCAGCACGACGAGAACACTGCACGCCAGTTCAGAGCCTTGCGCTTAGCGGCGATGGCGTACTTGATGCGCGTGGCAGTGTCGCCCTTATCGCTCCCGCGCTTCTCGGCCTAAACGTGGGAAAAAGTTCCAGGTAGACGGGGGCCTTAAACATTTTTACATGAACTGAAGCTCTGCGTCCCGTGTAACCGCGTTCTTATTTTAGAGTAATTTATTATGCTACGAGTTCTACGTTTCTTTCAAGAGCACTCGCCTCTCCGGAAGCTTTCAATTTTTCCTAAAGGTCGAGGAACGTCTCCCGCGACCACATCACGCTATCTCGACCTGACAAGCTGGTTTCAGTTCACGTCACGAAACTCGGATGTAGCAGAGCTTCTTAGTGGAAAAGTGGGTGATCTCTGTCCTCGCCTATCTGCAGATATACTACAATTAGAAACAGCTTTTTTTTCTTCGCGAAAATATTTTAGAACTAGATGAACACCAGAAAACTACAGGGTGATTCTAAAATCATGGGACAAACATTGAGGGGTGGTAGAGCTCACTAAAACAACCAATTATTTTATAGGAATATATGGGCGGAAGTGACGCATTTAGGCACAAACTCAAAAACATTAACGGCCACCACGATCGCCAGATTTATCGAGTCTCGATTTGTTCCTATGGGCGCATTTGAAAGCCCTCATTTACGAGACTCCAGTTGATTCCATTGAAGACCTCGTCGCTCGACTATCCTGTGCGGCTGCACGCGTGCGTGAAATACCCGGCGTATTTGAATCTGTTCGCCAATCACTCCACCGACGCTACCAAGCTTGCATTACTGTCGGTGGTAACAATTTTTCCGCGTAATTATTATAAACATTGCTGTAAAAATGCATTTAGCGGCGACGTTGTAAATAAACACTGTGTTGCATTTCATGTGTTATTTTTGTGTTTGTGCCTCAACACGTCACTTCTGCCCATATATTCCTATACAATAATTGTTTGTTTTTAGTGAGCTCTACCACCTCTCAATGTTTGTTCCATGATTTTAGAATCACCCTATATAGTTCACATCGACTTATGTGATTGGATGATTTTACTTATCAAAATTCTTAGGTGTCTGCTCTCTGATCACAGTGTGTCGGAGTAACTTAATTAGGATTGGCCCAAGTGAGACAATGTCTTCTCACAGAGACAAGCGGTCAAATAACCGAAGGAATTGCAAGAGTTGGTGTAGAAGTCTTGTCCGAACGTAAACAGTTTCACGAAAAGAAAGCAGGTGGCTCTACGAATCACATGCAAATGAGTGAAATTCAGCTCTCATAATAACCGGTTCGACCTAGTGTACACAATTGTGTACATTTCTCACGTGTAGGTTGTTATTTTTTTGTCTGTACTGCACACTACGAAGCTCAGTGACCAACGACCTCGCCTGTGGGTAAATGGTTCGCGAACAGTTTTACTGGCCTTGGTCATAATTGGTTCATACAACTGCAGCCGAACAAGAAGATGATTTGGCCGATTGTGGCATAACGGGACCTGGGAGAGGAGCTGCGGCGCCGACAGCCCGCCATATTATGACGTCACCCAACTACCATACTGGATCCAGGCGACCTTCACTCGTTACCTTGACCTTGACGCCGTGCCCATAATCTTGAATAACCTTAAACTCAAAAATTTAAAAAAAAAATTAAAAAACAAATTAAAATTTTTTAAAAATTATGTACGCGTGTTAGAAGTTATACTTCTTTGGCGTGACTAAAATAAAATTGTATTACGTATGTTACCATTTCACGCTTATATTCATTCAGATCTTGTCCCATATCATAATTGAATTCAAAATATATAAATTAAATATTTTTAAATTTGCTTATTACATTAACTGATTTTCTGTAGGTTTTAAGTATAACAACGCGCTATGTTGTGTATATTGCGTATTTGAGGTTAAACACTTAAAAACACTTTCAAAATTTTAGTATACTATTTTTGTCACTAACAAGTTTTTCATGGCACAATGTACGTAAAATTAATTAATAAGATATATATATATATATATATATTCACAACGAATTACTAATATAAATGAAATGTTTTTCAATTTACTTATTACATGAACTGATTTTCTGTCGGTTTTAAATATAACCACGTGCTATGTTCTGTACCTTGCGTCTGTATATAGCAAGACGATACGCGCATGCGCGTTGGGTCATACCCCTGCCACGTTCACCGTCGAATTTCGTTACACTGTGCGCGCGCAACTTCCGTTGCACACTAAACTTTTACCTTCACCGCGCCAAAAGGAGTATGACTTTAAAAAAAAAAAAACTAGAAATTAATATAACAATTATTTAAAGACGAACACACAGGAGATCCGGGGTTCGATAATGGATGGAGCGACTAAGCTTCCGAAACGACCAACCTTCGCCAGGTCGGCCGGTGGCCATCTCGTCAGCCATATTGTATGTCGGTGACCTTGACATTTGACCTTAACCCCATTGAACTTATCCTTAAAAATAAAAAATTGGAAAACATTTTTAAAAATAATAAAATTTTGATAAAAAACGTATAAAAATTTATTTCAAACTATAAAAAAATTATTTAAAAAATTAAATTTTAAAATGAAAAAAAATATTAAAAATATCTGTATTAAAAATGTATTAAAATTTATTTTAAAAAGTCACAGACAGGTCTTCCCGGCACGACGTCCAGTATACGACTGACCCCCTCCAATCAATCACATTGTATTAATATTCCCCCCTCCTATCCTCACACAATTACTCCCAATCATAAAAAAATCGATAAAAATCTAAAGAATAAAAAATTATCCTAAAAAATCAAGGAAAAAATTACGCTGATGACTCCGAATACCATGTCGGTTATTGTCGATCTTGACACTGACCCCTATGACATTGAACTCGCAAAATCGAGAGAAAAATCACAGTCCATACAATTGTCCATTACTAGCCGGTCACAACAAGGGGACACGCCGACTAACCATACTAGCCAACGTCTGACTCCACCCAATACTGGTTCCTGGCGAGACTGACTGAGCCCAAGACTAGCTCCTGAATAGACCAGTTCCTGCAAAACTGGTCTATATCAACAGGCAATACCACCCACTTACACAAACAAACGATGATAGACAGTCTCTAAAAAAAAGTATCCTAATAAGAGTCTCGTACTAACCTCTTCACACAGAATCTTCGGAGAATCATCGCAAAATATTTCTACCACAGCTGACCATACCAAAGGGCCATACTAACTCACCTAGTCAACCAACTAGTTGCAAAACATTCCTCAACAATATTCCTTTAAAAACATTCATCGTTTCAATCGTTCGTCACATAGAACTTAGTCGATTTTAAACGACCGGAGTAAAGAGTATAGCCCTCCTCCTGCACACACTCACATAAATTTTATCAAAAACAGACTCTCGCAATCGAACGTTTACACCACTGAATTAATAAGTCTTTCAGAGAAGCATAATGTACTGTATAAGTAGGGGCAGTGATATTTCGCGAAAAGATTTCTAGACAAGATACAGTCCAAAACACTGTAGGGTCATCCAGCTTCTTTGATTGGCTAAAAAATGTTCTCGCCCGTGTTAACCGTTTGCGCACGAATCACGAAGGTTCAGTGTCGGAGTTACTTAGTCCTGAGTGGCTTGGTCAAAGACGGACATGGCACCAGCAGCCAATGGAGTTATAACAACAGCTGAGGTGTGTATATAGTGTTGAAGTCTACTGTATGATCCGATTTTTACGCGAAAAGTCACTGCCCCTATGTATAAGAAATTAAACACACCTTACATTGTATACATACATTTAATTAATTTTTTTATTATATACATTCGATCTTTCTAATTATTTTGTAAATTCAATCTTTACATTTATGATCTAATGTAAACTCGATCCTGCAGTTCATCGATGACTGAAGATATCTTAACAATGCGTGAGAGATCCCCACGTTTTTGCAGGTCAGTAAAATGTCCGAGTCTATCAACCGAGTTCATTTGAATCTTCGGGAAATATATAACTAGCGTCTTTAACGCCTTCTGTATTCTTCACACCAGTTGTCGAGGGAAACTCGCTGGTGAAATGTGTGTGAAAGTCGAGAGAATCATCGTCCTTCTCATCAGATACTTCAACAACACTGTCGCCATAGTCATTATCATCAATGCTGTCTTCACGATATTATTCACCTCCTGTTTCATCCTCATTATCAAGTTTACTTTTCTTTGTAGGAGTCGCATGGTCATCATCAGTATTTAGAGCCGACGACCGTTTATTTCGAAGTTCGTCTACTTCATGCAAACGTCTTCCAAGTGTACATTCCACACAAACCGACTCTACCACGCTTCGTAAATCTCTCATCCCGTTATTAGCATTAACTGTCTCGTAATAATCGTCTGTGGAATCAGTACCCATCTATGCAGCAGGGGGTGTTGACGACATCACTTGCTGGCTCTCAAAAGACGAATCCTTGCAGTTCTTGATGTGGTTCTTCAATGTACCACCCTGCATAAACTGCATGTGCCCATTGTCGTGACGCTTCATCACGCGAGTTCCCTCGTCGTATGCGAACATTTTACGTAGTGTATTAACAGGAGGTAACGAAGTCAACACATGTCTCGAGTGAAGCAAAGGCACGTAATCATTACACGCACTAGTGCGTATCTTTAAATTATCACTTCCACCAAATGTTGTACCACAGTTGGTACATGCTAGTGATTTGGAGGCTCGTCCTTTTAAACATTTACTTTTTTTTCGTGTCGATGAGCATGGTCGCTAGTTTCATTGCACCGTTGACAATCAACTCAACACCGGACACCAAGTATTTCTGATGTTACCAGCGAAACCCAATTCAGTGTGTCGGACAAACCAATGATTTTGCGCGTGCACGCGTCTTTACTCAGGCGTAGCGTAGATAATCACACGCACTTCTTGCGAAGTCACGCATCACTGCTGTTACACAGGCAAGGTCACAACCAAGCGAACATGGCCGTATATATTAGAGGCGTTAATCCATTCAGGGCCAATGCACACAATTGTGTGCGTAAAGCACAGTAAGCTTATTTTTGGCATGTACCGTGCACTGCGAGGTACAGAGCCCAATGATCTACTCTGTTATTAACTGATTCATAAGTCGTGCTTCTGTTATAGGTTATAAACGTATCGTATTACTACAGCAAAACACAAAGCTTACTGCTCATTCATTGTATTAGTCTATTCGCGGTTTCTTCACACTTTTTTGAATCAAACATTTGACAAATCACCTCATGTATGAGGTGATTTGTTGTTTCCTAAATATGTAATGTATCACAATCATTTTATACTTGCGTTAGTATAAAAATACTTTATCTTTGGTTAAATTAAACTTTTACTTATATTTCATTTATAAATTATACTATTTTATTAATATGAATAAAACAACAGGTGGATAACAGGTTTGTTGGTAATGCCCGATAAGAAATAGTTATTATACGAAATACTATTACACTGAGAGCTTACGAATTATTTATCTGTCCCTTTGGTATAATTTTTTAGATTCGGTTAAGCTTTGTTTGCATGAGGCAGAGGAATATCCTGGAAGTAGAACTTTAGCAGAAAAGTTGGACGTAATTGGAATGGATTATAGCGACAAAACAAGTATTGTGTCAGCGTAAGTACAGTACGCATAAAAAATATCTCATTTGCAGCACCTGAATCCATAAATTAAAATGTGTTAACGATAAAAGTTGGTTTACAACATTGGGAAACCCCTAACACGAGAACAACCCAACATACGACATATTTTCATACATAATGAATGTATTGTTTTGGTATCTACTGCACACAACAAAGTTAATATTCACTTAAATTGAAACAGACTGTATCACAACCAATAATAAAAAAATTACTACTCGACTTGCGAGTTAGGAGCATCGACGACGAAGTCTGTCGATAACGGCCAGGACTTCCATCAGCATGTCAGTAAATTCATATGTTGTCCAGAGAAGCTTGGCAAAAACAGGCTCACAACACACACCACGTGATTAATTATGCTGGCGAATTTCCCGAGGAGTTTGTGGAGCGTCGTAACTGGTTTTGCAAGCTCCAGCCGCCAGGGGCTGGCAAAACCTAAAGAGGAACATTTATGAAGTTGGTGAGACTGGAAACTCGAAATGTGTGGCAAAAAAAAAAAAAGTAAAGTAAATATTCGTCTTTACGTGTAAAGCAACGTCCGACTGGTACATCGTGCAATGCAGAGGTGCCTTAATATTTCATTAATGTACGTAAAATTTACCTCCTGATTTACAAATGATAGAAAGATAATTAAAAATATAACCAGAGTCATTCAAATAATTTATAATATTTTCGGTCTAACTAAACATTAACATGTTAACGTAATTAGTTCTTACTTCATAGTACTAATGACGAGTTTTATGTTTCGGACCTACAGCGTTTTATTAATAGTGAACTGTTTGAAGGGCAGAATTTATTACGTTCTGGTTTGTACATTGTACGATTAGAGACACTGGGAAATCGCAAATATCTGAGCCAACACATCCGATAACAGTCTACCCATAGTTTGTCTCGCAAAAGTGTTAACTATTTAGACATTTGTAAAGGCAGCCCTGTTTACAGCTGTTTCCATGGATACAGCGGCGTGTCCCCCCTCCCCCGTTACAGAAATAGTTTGCTATAGAAATAACTATACACCAGAATACTTTCACAACTGTCAATAACGCGCATTTGTTTACAAGACAGACTGTAACGTATTCTTTTAAAATGGCACGGTCAAGATTTAACTCGGGTAAGTTATTTGCAGAACCAATCACAAACGTTCTACGTTATCGTATGAGACTACTCACCGGCCCAACGAAATCTAATATATGTACATACGTACGTGCTTGATGGCCAAAATACGATAGAAAACTAGCGGGCATGCGTAAATTACGTTGAATCCTTGCCAACGGAAAACTTTTCTCGCGACGAACCACCTCTGTGCCTGACGCATGACGTGCTGATACAAGCAAGACCATATCGTCTATTCGCGGTTCCGTCACACTTTTTCAAACAAACCTTAGAAAAATCACCCTATGTATGTCGTTTTTGCCTGTTTGCTAAATATATCACGGACCAAAAGCGTTTTATAGCACTTATAGTAACATAAAAATACCTTATTTTTGTTAAATTGAACTTCTACCTATATTTCATCCATAAATTATAATATTTAGTTTTTAATTATTATGAATAAAAACAGAGAGAAAATATGTGTGTTTGGTAATGTCTAGTAAGAAATAGTTCTTGTGCAAAATATTATTACACAAAGTGCGCACGAATGCGCTGTGCTGTCCTTTTGTTGCAACATTATAGACTCGGTTAAGCTTTGTTTGCATGAGGTGGAAGTATACCTATACTGGAAGCAGAACTTTATCAGGGCTTCCGAAAAATTGGAAGTAACCGTGAATGGTTTATAATGGTATTTTTTCTTATGTAGTAATGAAGGTTTTTAAATGTAATAATAATTTGAACACATACGATCTTTCACGTTTTACAGTCATGCTTAGTTTAGTTTACGAATTATGTTGCTCAGTACGACGTTATGAACATTGAGTTATGTTTAGCATAAACTTAAAACATATTTAGTTCTACGGACATAAGACTGTGCTAACAAAAATATTATATTCCTCGCATTTTAACGTGTGATGCAGAATCGTAATTTTTTTTTTGTAAACTGGTGACAGTTTTAACATTTCGTGGATAAACAAATAAACAATAAAAATATGTTTTTTATAAATGTACGTTAGTTGCTGTGAACCTTGCTGGTAATCTGAAAAATAATATCATCCACTCGGAGATTCTTGGTATATGGAGAATTGCGAGAATAAAGTAAGCATGTTATACTAAAAAATTACGGTCACTCACGTATCCTAAAACCTACTTCTTTCAATAGGTGTTATGTTGTTTCGATTAAGAAATAAATAAATATGCTACTGCCATAGTTAACTTAAATATAAGTCTTCCCAAAGTTTCAGTGTTCGAGTCCCCGGCAATTATGGTTGCTATTGTTTTTCTTAAGAGGAGCCCACAGTGACACATTTTCCGAGAAATCGTTATTTGCGCGTATTCGCGTATCTCGGTAAATATATGTTCTGGAAATACGAATTTCTGCCAGAAAGGTAAAAAACAATTATATAGGCTATGTCTCTATGTGTTTACTTTGATTATATTAAGAACATTCATGGGGAAAAAATTTGTAGAAATGGTCAAATATCGCATTTTTAAAGCTTGCCTGTGCAGTTTCCTTAAAGGTGTTGGCCCCAAAAAATTAATAATTTTGTTTTTGTGCCAAATATTGTTCAACCTGTAAGCATTATATGTAATTATTAGAGACCTGAAAAATTCGCGGATTCATTTTGGGACAAGCTAGAATTCGAAACACGTGTGTTAATAAAACTTCAGCCATTGGGCCGCACGGTGTTTGACGTCTCTAGGAGTAGACTACCCAAATCGTCGCCTTCCACTGTGACAGCAGACAACCAATGTGCAGCTGATATCGGCATATTTGTACATAAGACTGTAGAGTATAGCATGAAGGTCATTGAACTCGCAAATTTTTCAGGTCTCTAGTAATGATATTTTCCCCAGATTAAAAATTTTTAAACTTTATATTTTTAAAATAATAATTTGATGTCAAATTCAAATTTTTGTTGTTTTGCTGCAGCCATAATTACAAACACTAAGTTGTAGAAATGAAAAATTTACAAAGTAAACTAATGCCATGGGCTACCGTGCGACATATATGTAAATCACTGAATAACGGTTCATACATTAAAAAAAAGTAAAAAATATGGCTTGTTATTTGGCGATGACATATATGTCACGCGGTAGCCCATGGCATTAGTTTACTGTAAATTTTTTCATCTGTACAACTTAGTTAGTATTTGTTATTATCGCTGCAGCAAAACAGAAAAAAAAATTGAATTTGACATCAAATTATTATAAAATATATAAAGTGTAAAAAATTTTTATTCGAGGAAAATGTTATCACATATATTGTGTACAAGTTGAACAATGTTTGGTGCAAATATAAAATTACTATTTTTTTCGGAGTCCAACGCCCAAGCGGCAAGATAAAAGTACAAACATACGGACGTCGTTTAATGTGTGGGCTTCCATCGCGTGTAATAAAGTCCCACTGTTGCAGATGTAATTTTCACAGTACAGGACCACGAAGGGAAACACTGCAAGCCTTGCACGTAGGAGCGAGGAGGCACTAGGCGTGCCTGTTAGTGTCGCCCGTAAGGCTCCCTTGCTTCTCGACCTTGGACGCGCAGCTGTGTACTCCTAAGATGCAAGATTCATATAGCATTGCTACATGTTGCCGCTCTGCGTCGCTTCCCTTGGCCGGCCCTGCTCGAGCGTGCGAAGCAGTCTGTCAAGGATCTTACTGGTAATCCCAGGAGTGCGCGGAGATTTACAAAGGCGTGCCGCCGTTGCCCGCGATAAGCTTGTCGGAACTCGTGCCGCCTTCTGCCCTCGAGGAGAGCTCGAATGACTGTGGTTATCGTTGCAAGCATGTTCTGGCCATCGCCCTAGCCTCTTTCAGCGAGACTCGTAGTGCGGGGAATCTTCTGGGCAGGGCCAGCGAGTATAAGCCGCGAAGTGTCTTCGAGCCGACAGTATAGGATGTGGGGCATTGCATGGCCTTAAGCGCCAGGTGTGGGAAGACAGCGAAGCGACGCGACGAGCCAGCGAAGTCACCAGTGGGAGTGAAGTCTGCGGACTGCGAGCATTAAATGCGCGAGTGGCGGACATTCGGAATGATGGCAATATACACATTGAACATGTGTAAATAATGAGTGTTAACTGAGTGACTAACCACTATAGACAGTGATAAGGACTCAAATTAGAATTGAGATTGACTTTAAATATTGCGCTCGCTGAGAATAAAAAGGATCAATGGTGAAGATACGTAGTTTGAAGTTGTAAATAACAGCTATGTGTGTTTTATAAAGTCATAAATACATTTTTAAAAAAATCTTATTTAGTTGTTTTATTTTATTAAGACCCCCATCCCTCTGGAACCTAGATACGCATCTGGCGTCTTGTAATATTATGTAAGGCGCTGACCCACATATAGGATTATTTTCCGGAAGAGACCAAGTTTTGCCCAGTGTACAATTTTACAAAGCAGTATAAACCTGAATGGATTAAGGCTTATTACTTAACTCCAAACACCGTGCTAAATGGTCTTCGCAGCTGTCAGCAGTTGGCAGTACAAAAGTAGTTCGAAAAACCTAACATCTTGATTATTCTTTTCGCGATTTTTTTTTAGTTTAGCATACACGACGCTCATCAGAGCCACGGCATGTTTATGAATTCGAATGTTAACTGCAAAAATGCTGTAAAGGAGTTGATAGAGGAGGAGGAGAGGGTGGTGGTGGCAAAACTACCTGAGATATGCTTGAGCATAATTGGCCAGCGTTTTGGATAGCTGGTGGTCCCATTTCAATGACCCAGGAGCCACCACCTAAATACAACATTCAGCGTGGAGAAGGCCAGCGTCGATGTATCCGCGATGTTTCCTTCATAAAGACGCTGGAGCCCAACTTTCTCTAGCAACTTCAACGAAACGACTAAAAATAAACCGAAAAATATCACGAGTTATAGTGTGCGTAAGGGGCCGCAAGCCACAGGGTAAAACGTTACTGAGTTTCAAACATTTTCCCTAATGGATGGACAGGTGCATATTGGGATCACCCTGTGGTCACGAATTTGCTATCTGCGCCCATCTAATAGGAACTTGTGATTAAGGGTGCTGTTCACCAAAAATTTGTCAAAATCACAACTTTTAGTGTTTTTGGTACGGACAAATAAAATAAACGAAATCATTTACAGAAACTGAACGGTAATGTCTTGATTCATTTTAAGGTGTGCGTATCAAAACTTATTCCATAGACTGCTACAAATTAAAAAAACTAGCAATAATTTCTTTTTTTTAAAGATACTTAAAAAAATTACTAAAACATATCATACCGTGATTTTAAAGATTCCACAAAGTAACTCATGGTATCTTGCCGTGATTATCTTACCAGCATAAAGACGGGACGTTGAAACAAACAGCACAGAAAATACTGTTCGCTGGGTTGGGCAGTTGTAGATACGGCCTTGAACATTTCCCTTCCCCTTCTACTTTTGCCTTGTAAGAAATGGCCTATAAATAACACTTTGCATCTCGTTTCTTGCGTCAGCCCTTTGCGCCCGAAGGGAGACCCGGTGGAGCGGTGCAGTCATAAAGAAGCCCTCTTCTCTCTCTCTCTCTCTCTCTCTCTGTCTCTCTCCGTCTCTCGTCCTCCCGTCTCTCTCTCCGTGTGCCGGAATATCGAACAGGAAGGGAACTGCCGCGTTGGCACGCCTGTCCGCGTGGGCGGCTGTGGGCTGTCCTTGTATTGACGAAGGAGGGTNGCTCCATTGACCAGATCGCCGGCGAGCTGCGGCAGCCGACGTTGCCAGAACACCGGACGTCCGGGGCGGAAAACCATAGACTACGTACAGATGAGGTGGATCGATCTCGCTGGCTGCGCACAACCGATTTCCGTGACTAAACATTTAACTGCTTTTCTGCCAATACGACTAGCAACAACGGGCGTGGATTGGGTTTGAGGTTAGAACGCCGTTTAGTAAACAAGTGCTTTCAGATATTTGTATACAACCTCTAACCAATTTGGAACGCAAGTTAGATTAAGTTCGAATCGGTGAAAGTATTTTATTTATATAAAAAGTGTTTGTCTTTTGAAAATTAAGATGTAAACAAACACGTTCGTCACTGTTGACCATGTCGCTTTGACAGTTGTGTCCCTTTGGGGTAGGTCATTATTGGGTACATGCGCAGAAGACGAATAAGCGGTTTACCTTATCTTTAGTCTATGGGGGAAAAAAAGCAAACGTCTACCTGGAAAACAAAATGGCGTGTGGTCGTCTGCAGTCTGGCATGCAATTTAATTCAAACGCACATAGTTCATTTGTGGTTATTTCCAACTTTCCTTAAGACCAGCTTAAGATCTACTTTCAGGCTATTCCTCCGCTTCGTGCAAACAAATCTTAACCAAGTATAGAAAATTACACCAAAGGGTCAATGCACTGCATTCGTGCGCACTCAGTTTAATAATATTTTGCATGAGAACTATTTCTCACTACACTCAGTTTAATAATATTTTGCATGAGAACTATTTCTCACTAGGTATTACCTATAAACATATTTTTTCTGTTTTATACGTAATAGTTATAAATGAAACGATATAATTCATGAATAAAATATAAGCATAAATTATATTTTGCAGCAAATAAAACACTTTTATGTTAACAGAAGTACAAAACGTTTGTGATACGTACATGACATTTAGAAAACAGCAAAAAATGTCACACATACGTGTGATTTTTCAAAGATTATATTCATAAAGTGAGAAGAAACCGCGAATAGGCTAAAGTAAGGTTACGCTATTTTGAACCTTATTTATTAACGTTGAGATGCTCGAAATGGGGATGTTATATATATTAAAGTCAATATTTTTTTTTTATAAAAGAGTAAATGCGTTATTGGCCTATAATGGCAAATGAATTAAAAACTATAATAGCCTGTTTTGTGTTAAAAGAGCGATTTCAGAAACACTGCCTAGGATCTAATTTCCTGCTCATTATATACACTTCCGCCACGTGTACAATAGACCTTGCAATTTACTTGACGAATTATATTTCTCTTTCGATCGGGTGACCCTGTGGATTGCTAAGCACGTAAATTTGTTTCTGATTTTCTAGTTCATAATTGTTCATGCATATAACAAATGCAAGAGAAAAATGGTATCAATGTCTAGAAATGCTACTTCTAATACGATGTTGACATTTGGAACTACTTCTGCGATATCAGTGTCAATACAACTGCGTGCAGACCAGTCTGCGTACTAGTGAAAATGCATGCAGTTGATCAAAGAATTTTTGAAGAGTTGGTTTCAAAATTTCTCAATTATCTGAGAACTGGCAATACAATTATCAATTTCTCGATATCTATCAAACAACTTATTTTGGAAGTAACTTCAGTTATACTACTATAATTTGTACACAGATTCTGCATAAAACAATTGTTAGACGAATATTAAGGCAAAATACAGTTCTCAGATCCAAAGCTGACGAATAGAGAAGGACTTAATATACAGCATAATTCACGGTAGTAGATAGGTGAGGACCAGAGGACGACAACCTTTGACATTGACTTTGACTTTTGACCTACTTTGAACTTTGACCTAATTCGACCCCTTTGACATACTTTGACCAAAATACTTCCACCTTTGACCGAGACCTTCATCCACCAGGTACTTCATACTCTGTCATTCCATGCTGTCATCTTGTTTCTAGAATTTTCCAGTTCATGCTCTGTCATTCCACCTTGGTACCTCCTGCTCTGTCATTCCATCACATGGAATCTGGCAGAGATAGATTAAAAGGCTTCTGGTCAATGGGTCCTGGGTGAGGACCAGAGGACAAGCAACCATCTTGGATCCACCATCTTGAATGACCATGACCTTTTTGAGTCTCCCGTCTAGTTTTTGAGTCTGCATCTTGTTTTTCAGCCCGCCTTTTTGTTTTTGAGTCCGATAACTTGTTTTCGCCATCCGCCAACTTGTTTTTGATGTCCACCATATTGTCCGCCATCTTGTTTCCATTTAAGTTTTGTTTAAATCTGCTGTTATAAGGGGGTGCGCCAGGCTGCCATCTTGTTTCGTCTTCCACCATCGTGGTTCTCATATCGTTTGCTAGGTGGTGATATTATCGATCGCAATAATGGCAGTTTCTTTCATTGCCTACCAGGGGCGCCATATTGGTTCCTCTACTGACTGCTAGGCAGCGCTAGTGCAGCTTGATGTCGTCATCGGCTGTTAGGAGCGCTGGTGTTGACTGGAGGCTAAGGTCGATGCTCCATATACCGTATGCAGATACTCGTCTCTATCGATGTGATATGGTTTAATAAAGTATAAAAAGCTGTGAAGGTGAGGACCAGCGAACTGCCGGACCTTGGATTGGAAGACATACGCCCTAGTTGACTAAGCCACCGGGATATGGATGCCAATATAGATCTCAATGATGTAATATAAAATAACCATTGGGATATGTCTTCGAGAGGTAATTAAAATATAAAGTGCGAGATATTATCAGTTTATAAGCGTAGTTATGAATAAATCACGAACCATCCAGGCTAGGTAATAGAAATTAGGTATGTAGGCACCATTATTCATCCTGATAATATACATATGTTAAGCCCCCCAAATAGTTTTATGGACATAGTTAGCTTACATTTGCAAACGATTAGTGTTAGGTTCTTGAAAATCAGTATCCCTGCACCAATGTGTCATATAAATAATGATATGTTTCTAAGCATGAAAAGTACTCTTTAATTTTGCTGATAATTATTTTTCTTTGTACTAGTACACACAAATAATAAATAAATAATTTTTTTCTCTCTGTAGCATAGCAAATGATAAGTGCTTTCCACACCTACATTAAAATCGTGTGTGCCTACATGCTGTGGCAGGCAGTACCATTAGATTTCACAATTTCAGTCCCAACAACAGACATTCAAATTATGGCAGCGTGACAATTTACCGCAGACCAGAAAGTCTGAGCAAGTGCTTGCCTGCACACTGCTCAATACCGTTAGTCAACCTCCATTTCTGTCGCAACAATACATTCCAATGACACATTTACCATAGACCTGTATGTCGGTGGGCAGTCTTGAGTAGGTAATAATCTTAAAAATATAACATTTGTATTCTGGAAAAAAAAAAAAAATGTACAAAATGAAATTGTTGTTTGTACAGGATAATTATTTCTTGTAGTTAGTTTGCACAATATAATCTTTGTTAGATATGGCAGTTATGTTAACTTACAACAGTTATGTTGACAAGGCACTGAAAATGTGTAATTATATAAAAAAAAGAGGTTAACTTTTAAACTTACAGACAAAAGTGTATCGAGCGAATTGTCTATGCATTCGTGTTTTCAAAAATAATTTGATTATGATGTAACATCCATCAATTATACAAAAAAGGATTTTATAAATAAAAGTAATGTATTTAATGTAATATATTTTATTTCACTTTATAAACTTACAGAAAAGATTATGCCGAGAATTGTGTCTGTGGATTCGTATTTCCAAGACAGATTTGTATTATATGATGCCACAACAATATATTATGAAAAGCATAATATTATAAATAAAAGTCATGTATTTAAATAAGTATATTTTTATTTAACTTTTAAATAAATTAGTTTATCGAGCAGCATGTCTACAGATTCGTATTTTAAAGAGAATTCAAATATTACGTCAGAAAACGTGATTATGAGGCAATGACCAGCACCATTTTGAATTTTATAAGCATAGAATTGTGTATGTAAATATACCAAGTGTTATATATTTTCGAGCTCGTGTTTTCGAGTCAAATGCTAATGTGACCCCATAAACTTTGATAATTCCCGTGTGTTCGTTGCCATGTTGACTTTAGTAGGCACAGGCATGATATTAGGGTTTTTTGAAGTATTTATGTAATGAGCCTAAGCAACGAATACAGAACTGTAGTTGCCTCACCTCAGGTCGCGTTTCAAGTGCATTATGTCTATGTCGGAGACGCACGAACTTATAGGCACAGCTGGACATCATTCAACGACAACTGGATTTGTACACATGGAAAATGGAACATGTCAGACCAGTACAAGTCTAACCAAGATGAAAATTGAATTATGCCTTAAGCCTTTTTTATAAGCATAAATTGACACCATTTTCCATCCCTGAAATTTATAGCCATAAAATTCAGATCAGAGCCATATTGTCAATTATGCCTTAAGATTCTTTATAAGCATAGTTGACTATCATTTTCTATCTATTGAAACTATAGTCATCAAATGCATATCATAGGTACTGCTCATGACCTAGACCAAAATTTTATTGCTCATTTGCACTAAACCTTCTTATAAACATATTTGGCTGCCATTTTCTATCCATTGAAGCTATATACATCACAGATACCACTCATGACATAGATTAAGATGGTAATGCAAGTTATGCCTCAAGCCTTCTTATCATAGTTGGCCGCCATTTTTGAACCATTTAAGTTATAGCTGTCAAATATGTATCACAGGTACAGCTCTCCTGAAATCAATCAAGGTGATGTGGTCAGTTATAACGTAAAACTTCTTATAAGCATAGTTGACAGCCATTCTACAACTATTTAAGATATAGTCAACAAATTCACATCACAGGTATTACTCCTGACTTCGATCAAGGTGGGGTGGTGGTCAATCAAGCCATAAACCTTTCATGAAAGGTTTCTAAAGTTAACTATAGCACATGACATGTCTACAGCCATGTTTATTTTGAAGAAACTTACGAATAATATGTTAAGTACCCATACATATGATAATAAAAAAGTTGCGTATTTAAAAAAGATTTAAACACATATTGTGTGATGTATCTATAGTCCAGTATTTTTTAAAAATAAATTCTAATATGAAGGCAGAATTGTAGAATACTTGCCTCCCCATGAAAGTTTTTACAATGTATTAAAAGAGGAATTCCTAAAATGTAGTGACGAGTTTTTCAAATCTACCTATAGCGCATGATGTGTCGTCGGACGAGAATATTTTCAAAACTTGTTCGAATTTGATGTTATGTACAAATATATTTATAAATAAAATATTTTATCAATTGAATTTTTAAGTTTATAAAACTTAAGACTGCCTACTGATGCAAATTACTAAGGTGAATTCAACTATATCGGAAACGACGACTGCATGTCTATGTCCCGGCGCCGTATTGGATTTAATAGGAATACCTATGACTGAAGGATTCAAAATTATATATGGAAGCAGATTATACATGTACTCCTTGCACAAAAACTATTTGGCATTCAGGTGAGTACCAGTGGACTGGTGACCATTATGTATCTCTCCGTCATCTTGTTTCTGTCCAACCATATTGTGTCTGAAAAACATCTAGGGTCCTGGGCGAGGACCAGTGGCCCTATTGTGTTACATAAATACTTCAAACATAAACCTAAGTTAATGCCTATGCCTACTGAAGTCAAGATGGCAATGAACACATGTGAATAATCAAAGTTTATGGGGTCACATTAGCATTCGACTCGAAAAAACGAGTCCAAAAATATATAATACTTGGTATATTTACACACACAATTCTATGCTTATAAAATTCAATATGGTACTGGTCATTGCTTCATAATCACGTTTTCTGACATAATATGGGTATCCTGGTGGGCAATAAATGAAACTTCCAAGATGGCTGCTAGCACCACCTAACAGACGATATGAAAACCAAGATGGCAGCAGTCGAAAAAATATGGTGGTTTGACTCGCCCCCTAGCAACAGCTAATCTACACAAAAAAACAAGTGGAAACAAGACGGTGGACAATATTGTGGACGGCAAAAACCATATGACGAATGGCAGAAACAAGATGGTTGACCCAAAAACAAAACTGTAAACTCAAAAACAAGATGGCAGCTTCAAAAACAAGATGACAGACACAAATAGGTTAATATCAAGGTATTTCAAGTTGGCAGGTCCAAGATGTCTGCTTGTCCTCTAGTCCTTACCCAGGACCCATCGTCCCAGAAGCTTCATAATCTATCACTGCCAAATGCCATGTGAAAGAATGACAGAACAAGAGGTACCAAGGTGGAATGACAGAGCAAGAGGTAACAAGGTGGAATGACAGAGCATGAACTGAAAAATTCTAGAAACAAGATAGCAGCATGGAATTACAGAGCATGAAATACCTGGTGGATGGAGGTCAAGGTCAAAGGACGAAGTAGGTCAAAGTAGATCAAATGTCAAGGCCAAGGTCAAAGGTCAGTCGTCCTCTGGTACTCACCCAGGACCCATTGTCCTAGAAGACTTACAATTTATCTGTCAGATGCCATATGAAGGAATGACAGAGCAGTAGGTACCAAGGTGGAATAACAGAGCATGAATTGGAAAATTCTTGAAACAAGATGATGGCACAGAATGACAGAGCATGAAATATCTGGTGGATGGAGTTCAAGGTCAAAGGTCAAAGATTAAATTATGTCAAAGGTTAAAGTAGGTCAAAGGTCGTCAGTCCACTTGTCCACTACCAGATGCCACTGCCTCGTCCTCTGGTCCTCACCCGGGACCCATGTTCCCAGAAGCCCCATAATCTATCTACTCACGGTAACTTAATCTACGAACTAGAAACTCGTGAGCTCTAAGATCGACTTTTACTCACTCACCACTTGCATCATCACCTCTACGCGCGAGGCGCTCAACTGGCGTGCAGTCTTTTCATTGGCGACTCGCCAAATGGTGTACATACAAATCAGTGCTGTGACAAAATTTCACGAAAGTGGGAGAACGTTATGTTTATAACGAGCGTTGTACGAAATCCCGTGAGCAAACGCGAGGGCTTCAGCCTAGGAGAAGTTGTCAAGTCCCAGTTATACAATGCTCAATTGAGTACCGAATCATGTTTCAAAGTATACAGGATGAAAAAATAGCACAGGGCTTCCCTTCTGGGATCGTAAGTAGGTAGGTAGGTAGGTAGGTAGATAGATAGATAGGTAGGTAGGTAGGTAGGTAGGTAGGTAGGTAGATAGGTAGGTAGATAGGTAGGGCTGACTTCTCGTCGACAGCGAAGTCACTATAGTCCATTCCCGGCTACTTCCAACTGTTCTGAAGCCGTGCTAAAGTTCTACTTCCAGGATATTCCTCCGCCTCATTCAAACAAAGGTTAACCAAGTATAGAATATTACACCAAGGTGACAACGCACCGCATTCGTGCGCATTCAGTTTAATAACATTTTGCAAGAGAACTATTTCTAACAAGGCATTACCAACACACATATTCCGTCCCTTTTTATATTCATATTATGTATAAATGAAATACTATAAAGTATAGGTAAAATATACGTAAAAGTTCAATTTAACTAAAAATAAGGAATTTTTGTGATAACAGAAGCATACAATGCGTGACGTATTTATAAAACAGCAAAACACGTCGTAGATGGGGAGATTTTTCAAAGGTTCGATTCAAAAAAGTGTGAAGAAACCGCGAATAGACTAAACATACGGATCAAGTTGCTCAGGGGAGGAGGAATGGAGGAGGGATCCGCCATGTCCTAAAGTCAGGAACCATTCGAGCATTCATCAGGAGTGATTCCGGATTTCAACCCCGGCCGCCCAGAACGGGATTCCAAAGGTTTACCACTGCCACATTCCGCTCATTCGGAGCTGTTACGGGATTACGGGATTTTGAGGAACTTTCATGGAGAGCGTGGCCTCACGTCTGGGCAACTCGGCCATTCTTCAAGGCTCACCGGGACGCACGTGTCCTGGCTGCGTTGGTAGCTGCACCCCGTACAAGATGCTGTGGCCTAAGTCCCCGGATTGCTCTCTGCGGGGGGAAGGAAAGATACGAAGGGTTAAGTGCATCGCACTGTCAGACTTCCAAACATGATACGCACCACGCAATTACATTTCGGATGCTGCAGCCTGCACTGGAAACATTCTCTACATACTCAAATAAGTAACGCCAGAAATGAAAGCAGATGTCAGCTTTTTTACGGAGTTTGTGGGTGTGTGTGAGAGAGGTAGATATAGTCTATTCGCGGTTTCTACACATTTTTAAAATCAAAACTATGTATGACGTGTTTCGGTGCTTTATAAATATGTAATGTATCACAACCGTTTTATACCTGTGTTAATATAAAGATATCTTATTTTTTGGTTAAATTAAACATTTACTTTTAGTTTATCTGTAAATTACGATGTTTAATTTATAGCTATTATGAATAAAGACAGAGAGAAAACACGTGTGTTGATACAATACCTAGTACCAAGTAGTTCTTATGCATAATGTTATTACACTGAGTGCGTATGAATGTGGTGCCTTGGTCGTCTGGAGTAATTTCTAAGCTTTGTTTGCGTGACGCGGGGGAATATCCTGGAAGTATAACTTAAGCAGGGCTTCAGAAAAGTTGGAAATAACCGTGAATAGACTCTGTAAAGTCTTAACACACTCAACACAATATACGTTTGCAATACGGGCAAACATTTATTTATATTCCAGGCTTTTAAAATCACACGTCTACATATATTTAGTTTAACATGCTGCCACTACGCTTATTATCTCTCTCTGCCCCCCCCCCCTATTCTTGAGCGTGCGAAGCGCAGCGCTCCAAGAGCATCACCGGTAACCGGAGAAGTGCACGCAGAATCACAAACGGGCCGGGGAAACACTTGCCGCGTGCCGCGATAATGCTATCTCGGGACTCGTGCTTCTCATTGGAAAATGAAATGCCTTGGGATAGTCGCTGAGCGAATTTTCTGGTAATCACCCTACCCGCACCCTAAGCGCTACACCGGGCATGAGGAACCTTCTCGGCCAGGTTGACTGATCTATGTGAACCTTGGCGTGCCTTTGTGTAGGGAGTTAAGTCGTGGACTGCCATAAGCGCCAGATGTGGGATACCATCAGAGCTACGAGCGAAGACAGTGGCCAACGAGTGTAGTCTGCGAGCGTCAGAAGTAGAGAGCGAGACTGACAGCTGGGCTGCGGCAAAGTGGAACTGCATTGGTGAGTGGCAGACATTTGGAATGGTGCTAATGAATGACAGTGGACATTTGGATCGCATATGTGTAAATAATAGGTAATAATTAAGTTACTGTAGCTAGTAGAATGACAATTATAAAAACTAATTAGAATTGAGATAGGCGTTAGATATTGCTTTTACTGATAGGATAATAAGTGAAACAGTAGAGATATTTTAAAATTGTAAACAATAGCAGTGTGAATTTTATATCATTGTAAAGAAATTAAGAAATAAAATTTAGTTCTCTTATTTTTAATTGAGACCTCCATCCCTCAGCAATATCGGATATGCCTCTGGCAAATTGAAACAATACGATTATAAATATTTACTTCAATAAATATCGTAGGATTGGAAAGCATCCGTACGTCATAAAATGCATGAACGAATTTGATAAACTGATTAAAAAAAACTGTAGGATTCGCTTCGGCAGCGTTATAGGCAGGCGTGAATATGGCCAGTCCCTTGACAGCAGCGGGCCATTAACGAACGTTCACCGATCCCCCTGGCGAGCTGTCTGTACGGTGATAAAAACACACGGCAACAACCAATCAAATGTTCACAGACACACATAAAACCTTTCGCGCTTGAGCCCTTCGAAAGTCACAATTTCGCTACAAAACTTCGCGGAGTGTCGAAACTGTTGAGAGCTCTATACCCAGGACACTTACTGTGTGCAGTGCCGTAAAAAAGCTGAAGCGAGCCACTGAATTTGTACGGCTCCCCTCGCCCCCTCCTGATACAGGTTTTGTTTTAGTATTTTTGCGATGAAGAAATAAAAACATTTGAATATACAGGTAATCACAATTGAAACTTTTAACGTGAAAATGGGTTCCAATTTTAACAACAGCAATGATTTTCACGTTTTTACTTTTATAACTGGACCTTCCGTACAANAGCCCAATACCTTTTATACTAGTTCTTTCTACACCCTTCCGACGAAACCGTTTTTGTCAAAGTTCGAGTTAATAATTATTTATGAATTGAATTTCTCGCCCATAAAGAAGTTAGACATCCTAATAAAAATCTATTCCATATAATGTGCTTCTTTAAGATATATGCAATTACACAGGGAAACGATTTAGTATCTAAAATAAATGCGGAGGAAGTTTTTGCATATATTTTATCTATGTCGGTTCCTGGATTTTTGTAAAAGAATTTGGCAAACACGCCTTGAAATTATGTAATACAAAACCTTCTAAGATTCACGAGCTTAATTTTTAGTAAATTGCTTGGCTTATTTTATTTATGTACAAATTAAAAACAATAAAACATTTTATTTTGACACGTGGATGAGCAGAAAATACGGCGGTCCAATTTATTTGTTTAAAACATTATACGTACGTAAAGTCTGTAAGTTGTCCAGTGCTTGCTACAAAAACCCTAATGTTTTGCAATTGAAGGCCTTTCAGTAATATCTAATTTCATATACGATCAGTGCACCAAAACTGTACAACGTTCATAACCAGGCGGAACTGTACATTACCGATGTCATGAAAACTCCATTAAACTGACTGATGAATGAGTGAACATTGGACTGGGAGAATTTTTTAAGCGTAGGAATTTTTTTTGTTAGTGTAGTGTTCGTATTCTAGCTAGAGAAGTGGGTATCTGCTGTTATGAGCGTGTGTATGTTATAACATCTTATAACATTTTTTTGTTAGTGTAGTGTTCGTATTCTAGCTAGAGAAGTGGGTATCTGCTATTATGAGCGTGTGTATGTTATGACATCTTATAATAATTTTTTTTTTTCAAAATGGTTTTTTACAGCATGCAAGCATAACCCAGAGTTACAGTATCCCTCCGCGTATGTGCACTCACATGAATGAAAAATGAAGCGTCGATATTTAATAGCATGTCTTAACAATCGTCGCTTATTTCTCGCGTCTTTAAATACGCCAGTGTCTTAAATATAATTTCAGAAAAAAAAAATGTTTTGATGATTATCTGAGGTGCTGTCAGGTTAGCATTAGTGGTTAGGAAATGTAAAGTTAGAGAATATAAGCACAATTTACCTAATGGGTTTTTCGGTGACATGGAAAGCCACGAGGCCTGCTAAGACTGAGGAAGCAAATTTTATTTTACTTTACAATGAAAATTGAGCCCATTAAGAACCAAGCTTCTTAGTTCTCTCTCCTTACCAGAGATGAGGCTAAGCAAACGTGACTGACTGGATGATCTAAAAAAAAATTCACCTGAAAGAAATTGATAAGGTGATGTAACACAGCAGTGGTTAATTTTTTCAAGAATCCGTACTTCGAATTGCCTGATACCGTGACGTTTATAAAGCGAGTGAAGTGATTTGCGCTTCTCTTAACGTCGAGGTCTTGAGAGCCGATGGAGGGTGAAGCGAGGTGAGTATGGAGTAGAGCTGGAAACGGGAGATCCCCGAGAAAACCCCTCTGACCAGCGGCATCGTCCGGCACAATTTCCACATGCAAAAATTCAGGAGCGAAACCGCCGGTAAACGAATCCTGTTAGCCTAGGTAGGAAGCGAGTAGTCTAACCACCACACAACCGCGGCCCCAACGTTTATAAAGGCTATTCAGCTAAGTTAGCAGCGAATCAATAAAAAATAGTTCTAAGGCTTGACGTATTGGGAGCGTAATATGCAAATGTATGACTACTGGAGCCAGTCCTTGTTTTATATTAACAAGAGCACCAACTAGTATATTGTTGAAACATTTAACTTCGTAAAAATTATCCACGGCATTTCTTGCATGGCGCACGAGTAAAGTGAGCTGGTCCATGGCAACGTCAATCTTTCATATAAGTTGTTATAGTCTACTAGCGGTTTCTTTGCACTTTTTGAATCAAACCTTTGAAAAATCACTCTCATGTATGACGTGTTTGGTTTTTTTTCCTAAACATTTCGTGTATCGCAAGCTTTTTGTACTCGTGTCAACATTACAGTACATTATTTTTTAGTTCAATTGAACTTTTACTTGTATTTTGCCTATAAATTAAAATATTTTGGTTTATAATTAATATGAATAAAAACAGGGAGAGAATTGCACACGACCGATTACGAAAACTTCCATGAAAACAGGCCATCAGATGGCAAAATCTTCCACAGAACCGTACATACAAGCAAGCTTGCGTGGAATCGTCCAAAGGAACCATCCATCGTTGTTTAGTTTTGTTTGCATGAGGCGGAGGAATATCCTGGAAGTAGAACTTTAGCAGGGCTTCGGAAAGGTGTGAGTAACAGTGAACTGATTATACACAGGGAAGATGATTGGGCACCGAGCCACACTGTGCACTTTAACGGCCAATAGTAACCTTCCTTTGCATTACGAACACACTTGTGAACACTGGGCCTGAATTATTTGAGCAGATTTTTCATGAGTGCTCAATCTAAATTATAAAATTACAAATTATCGTACGTTAGCATGCTTTTGCGCTTCAGCAGTGACAAAGTCCACTCAGGTTGGCAGGAGTTGGCAGCTTGACTGTCGCCATCAGTTTTTTCTGCAGAAACAAGCAGTTGGTCCGTGACCCCCACTTTGCATAAACATGAGTTAAAAAAAAAAAAAAAAAAAAAAAAAAAAATGTTTTGGGGAAGAGAGCGAGGATAATATAACCCAGCAATTTAAAATTTCATTTGAAACGAGCACCATTGCTTTATCTTTGGTCGTGCTTGGAGTCGTGGCAGTAAATCGGGCGGAAGTAAAAGTTAAAATTTAATGCGGCAATAAATATCTAACTAGAAGGCGATGCACTGGACGGACGAGCGACCAAGAAATAGCGACAGAGTGAGAACTTGAAGCTTACTACAAGCCGGGCCATCGCAGTTGCCACAAAAAGGAAGAGAAAGTCTTAAAATAAACCTGCAGATACTTTTGCTAACGGACTATTTTATTTTTATAAATTTTTTGCTTAAAAAACTTTGCGATATAGTATTAATCCACTGAAAATTTTCTGATCAAATAAAATGTAGTGACGCGGCTCTTGAAACATTTATAATTTTCACTATAGCCTACAAGTTTTATGGCGAAAAAAAATTTACGCGGAGGCTGGGCTTTCAATTTCCTATGTACACACTTGCAGTTTACATTTGGCTATTGGCTGCTTGTCTGTGTATGAAGACAGCCTGTTACACGAGTGAGCCAATCAGAATTAAGTTTCTCCGATACTGACCGTCCGTGATTCGCGTAACAATTCAAATGATCCAATCATCAAAGTGGTTCTGAACTAGACTGTTTTGGAACACAACTTGTCCTGGAATCTTTTCGCAAAAAACAGGAGCCTCTACCTGTAAGCAAAAAAAAAAAAATATATATATTTAAAAATAATTTTTACTTTAAAAATTATTGTTTTCTTGCTTATTTTTTACGTTGCGTAATTAATGACACAGTATGTTTTTCCAAGCAGTAGTACAATATTTATGAAATAAAAATTATCTTGGAATTTTGAAACCTTTGTGAATTTAATAACTAAATGCAATATTATTCTTATCGGTAAACGTAATTTCTACTTAGTTGTTTTCTGTGTGGATGCGGTTTGTAAGAACGTTACACGCGTTAATAGCAAGACCCACTGCACTGAGAAACTGTTTTGTTGATTTTGAAATAATCTCTGTTCTATAAACAATACGACGATGTTTTGAAGCTACTTAAAAACATTACAAAACATTTGTACTGGCTAAAAATGTTTTTAGAGCACTCCAGCTCACACATCACATTCAAATCGAATAATATTTCGATGCTGATATAATGGTACTGGTACCGCTACTCTCGATCAAACGGTAGTAAATGCGTGAGCCATACGATAATATAGCTATTAACGGTCATTTCATCTTCATTACTGCCTGCGCGAGTAGAGGAATTTTCGATAATTCTCTTCACTGTATTCTTCGTATCCAGTTACAGCGATGACGCGGAATTCAGTGAAACGAGATTGAAAACACGATATATTTCATGGGAAGTAAACGAAGGATAGAATCCGCGGAGCAGCTGTCGTGATAGGAGGAAACCCGGAGGGTCAACTGTTATATCTCGATTGAAATAAATTATGTTACACCTACTATGTATGGTGCAGTTTGCAGGAAGAAAGTATCCTCGAGAAAATTAACTATATCGAACGTTAATTATTTTTTTACAGTATTTACTACATTTTAAAATGCAATAGTTTGAGACGAGAATAGAATACAGCAAACGCCTTCCAACATATAATTCTCTACAATCAATTTGACTAAGATAATTATCACTAGTCACTGTAATGTTGTGCACACTGTACTGCGCACAATGGATCTCGTATTCTGGAGTTCTGCTTATTCAGACATCTACACAACAGTACAGAGACTAGTGTTAATTATCTGAGTAAAATAGATTCAAGAGACATTATATGTTGGTAAGACATTTGCTGTTAACGAGCTTGTTGCTACTCCTAATTCTGCTATTAGTATTGCTCAGTCTCCAGTATTGTATTCTCGTCGTAGGCTTAAGTTTGAGCTTTCTCGGCGCCTATGGAGTGTTTACTGCGCAGTTCGCACTCTACACCACATTGTGTATACTGCACAAACTCGCACGGTACCAATGTGAGTGATTAGCGCCATCAGCCAGCAGCAGGGCAGTAATGCGATGCAAGGGGAAGTCGATAGAGGTCATTGTCCTGTCCCCAGAGGCCTTGTGTCGTGAGACAAGACGCTGTCCTGCGCAAAACGTGACCTCACAGTCAAATCGGCCTCGTTCAGGAACGATCGGCCGGCCGACTGAATGTTCTAATCGTGCTCGCAGCTTGCGAAGTGATGAAAATTTAAAATCTGCACGTTGTTCGCGAGTCAACACGGGATGGCAGGAGGCTGGTTATAATTGGAGCAGGCTGCACTACCAGGAAACCTGCCGTTCGCGACGGACCACAGAACGAACGAAATGAAACAAGGGCGGAGAAACGCAGTACCCGCTCCCCGTGTTCCAAAATTGAACCGCTTTCTTTTCTACAGAACTTCCGAAACCACGTGGCTTCCACCCATTTTATAGTCTGTTCACGGTTAATTGAAAACTTTTGAAATCAACCTTTAAAAAATGCCATTGTCCCTACCTGCATATCGTTAACGGGAGCAATGTGTTCGCAGACAGAAAAGTTGGTAACGATGGGGGGAAAGTAGTTCCATGTCGTAACGTTGAATTAAAAGTGTTAGATAAACGTTTCTGAATGCAAAAATTACGTATTTATTTTACTTTCCGGTTTTTTATGCATAAACGTTTAAGAATTTGCAGATTTGTAAAACATTCACTTTCCTGATAATTTCACTGTTTCAATTGACCGACACATGACTAAAGTGATCAGGCTCGCGGCAACGTTGATTTTTCATATGACGGAAGAATACAAAACGTGCATAGCAGGGCTTTCAAAAGTGCTGGATTTACTGTAAACATAAATAAGTGTTTTGATATGCGAGAAGCACTACTTTTACCTAAGTTGTAACGCAAATACGTCGTGGCCGAGTTACGCAAAATGTATTTTTTTTTTTCAAAGTAAAAATAGTTATTTCCTCCAAAACCAAATGCAAACCAACGGAACATAATTGTTCTAACATGTGATTTTGATAGTTTTTATTACAGTTCTTGAACAAATATTGAGGACGCGCTCAGATGGCGTGAAACCATCTCAAGTCTAAAAACCAGGGCAACGTCCGTCTCGTTCCCGACATGAGAACCCCTGTCTGAAAAATGGCAGACATCCTGGACCCCAACAAAGGCCAGTAACTTGCATCTGAACCAGAAACCAACCACGCGTGACCCTTAAATGTTAATGGCATAAATAACTATAATAATTAAACTCCATCGCAACTGTTGTCCTTTCTGATGCTTTTATTATAATTTCTTTCAGAACATGGCATTATCTTTCTACGAAATGTAAAAAAAAAAAATCGATTTGAGGTCTTGAGAGCCGGTGAGAGCGAAATGAAGTGAGAATGGAGTAGCGCCGGAATGCAAGGACGGGGGAAACGGGAGGTACCTCCGAGAAACCCCGCCGACCAGTGGCATCGCCTGGCACGATTCCCATTTGCGAAAATCTGGAGTGATACGGCTTGGGTGGGAGGCGAGCAGTCTAGCCGCTCAGCCACCGCGGCTCCTGTAAAAATCGAAATTTCGTAAACCTAACCACTCGTAAACTTAACGACTAATACCGACTATTATTCATTCATCCGTGACTCAGCGAAATTATTACAGACAAAAAGTTTCACTATTACGCCAATTCTCATTGTGATGGCGGAAAAAAATTTATATTAGTTTAGACTTTTAATGCGAAGTTAAAATATTGCACTTTTTGAATTTTCTACCGATATTTTTGTCAGCAGATATTTCCTAAACTTTTTCAAATGCAATTAAAATGGTTGTGCGATTTTGTTGTGTGAAATTAAAAACGAACCAGGTGAATGAAATAGTTCGCTGTATTTTGAATCAAACTAATTTTGTTTCTACGCCGCAACTGATCACAGTGTTACAGCCAAATCCGATAACTTATGCAACTTTTGTCGTCATTACTTAAAACGTGTTCTGTCAGTGTGGATTAGCTACGGCAATGCAAGAAATTGAGTCGGAGTTTATTCGGGATGAAAATTTACGAAGGAAAGGCAGATACTTGTGGGAACATGCAGAGCAAATGTATAAAGGAAGGTTTTTCGAAGGTGAGCGATGGGAAGAAAGACAGTGACGGAAAATATTACGAAAGCCCAAGTACGAGAAGCTTGATTAAGGTTAGATACGACCCGCCATATTGAGTTTGATAGTTCCTTGCAGTCTAAATTTAAAAAATAATAAAATGTGAATAATTCTCTTAAAGAGTTTAACTATGTACTTTTCATGCATACAGGCACAACATATGAATTATTAATATACAAATATGTTACTTTTAAGTAAACATTTAAAATACACAAATATTTTTACCTTTTGTAAAATTACGCAATCACACGCTGTTAAATGCGTTGAAAATTGGCAAAAACTAAAAACATTTAACGTTTCTCTAAAAACAAATCATATTTTTTTTCAATGAAAAAAAAAAGACGTTCAAACGAAACATTTTCTATGTATGTGGTGAGACGACCTGCCTTAAAGGAATTGGGCAAGAAGAGTTTATTATTGTATATTTGTGTCAACAACACCTTACTTATATATATTATATGTATACAGTATACAGAAAATATAAAACAAGATTTTATGTACAATATTAAGCACTACATAATCACGTGTTAAATTCGCAAATTTACTGATTTTGGAAAACACGAATGAACTGGAAAAAAGAGCAACTGGAATATATTTTGTCAAATCGTTTTGAGAAGTGCTTCGTAAAGGTTAATTGATGAAAAATCTGGGACATCCATAAATTAAAAATACGGAAAATATTTTCAAATTAAACTATTAAAAAAAATACCGTACATTTTCTTATTGTGGTAAAACATTCAGTACTAGGAAGGGTTAAAATTTGTCGTATGACATTTTTTTTACTTTGTACATAAAGTATTGAATGTATTAAAAAATATAAAGTTAGTTAACATAAATTTTTTTTATAAAAATACATGAAAATTTAATATCTTAAAAATAAAATTACTTTAGTGTAGAATATCACGTTTCCGAAAAGTAAAGAGTTTTTAATACTGAAACTTCTAGTAATTAGTTAATTTGGTATCGTGGGGTTTGCTCTTTCCGCGGTCAAACTTGCACATTACGAGATGACTTTGGCGTCTTTCTCAGCTTCTGTCTGCTGGTCATCTATTCTTAAGGACAAGCAGGACGTTAGAAAGCATCCTGTCTCCAAGATATGTCCCGGAGGAGATGAACGATGAGCGATGGCGAGGGGCCAAATGTATTGACCATTCGTGTGAGATGGTCGGCTGGTGTGAAAAGGTTGAGGTCGGAGGAGAATTGCGGTCGAGACAGGGTGATGGATTCGTTAGCGACAGAGGGTCTCCGCTCGCTCCGGCAAAAAAAAAAAAAAAAAANAAAAAAAGACGGGACAAACACAGTTCGGCGCTGGAGGCCGGGACAGGATGGCTGACGGGGTAATGTGTTTGTGGAGGCGAGTATCCCGTGTCGGCAGGTGCGACACGTTCCTGATTGCTCGGGTTCACCGATACCAGGCTTCCTTTCTACGTCGAGGAATATGCAGTTCACGGTAAACTGAGCACTTATAAAAACCCTGTTTAAGGCCCCCGTCTACCTGGATTTTTTTCCCACGTTTAGGCCGAGAAGCGCGGGAGCGATAAGGGCGACACTGCCACGCGCATCAAGTACGCCATCGCCGCTAAGCGCAAGGCTCTGAACTGGCGTGCGGTGTTCTCGTCGTGCTGCGTGTACATATGCGACTTTCTGCGGTGACTATATTATTTTATTAGTGAGAAGTCTTTAGGAAGGTTCAATGCAGGCCCCTATAATAGTTTTTTTTATGTATCTGATACGTGCATTTTGAGCTACAGCGCCTTGGTAAGGCCGTTTTTTTTTAGCAGTTTTGGAGTACTCTGAATTGATGTTTCTAACGTACGTTATATTTTGAAAGTACGTAGATCAGCACGTTGGACGCACGCTTAATAGTTTAGTTGAAAAACGTGTATTTGGAACACTCTGCAACGCAGTNAGCAGTTTTGGAGTACTCTGAATTGATGTTTCTAACGTACGTTATATTTTGAAAGTACGTAGATCAGCACGTTGGACGCACGCTTAATAGTTTCGTTGAAAAACGTGTATTTGGAACACTCTGCAACGCAGTTCAAGCGCCAGGTAGACGGGCGCCTTAAAGTGGCCGCCTGGTTGAAGGAATTTTGTATGTCTGAGGCCTAACAGAGCAGGAACGCTACGGGCGACCGAGACATGCGCATCAACTCTCTCATCGCCTCTATGCGCAAAGCACTGAACTGGCGTGCAGTCTTGCCGTCTATAACGCGCCTCTATGAGACTTTCAGCGGGAAAAAAAACTGACCATTTTATGACGTAATAATAAAAATAAAGGTTTGATGCTCCTCCCTATTCCGTTTGCAATGTTTTGTGCTGGAATGTTCATACCTTGAAATAACCGTAAAAACACCTGTTTGAGCCATTATCACTATTACAAAAACATGGTTTATAGAGAAATGGAGGAAATGAAATACGCATACAGACGCGTAACGTTTCTTAAATGCTATTCGTAAGCAGACCTCACTCAAACACGCTGGACTGTTTTTTTTACTAAAACGTTTTCTGCTGGAGCTCTGCACACCGTTCGGCGGCCCACCCATGTGACCACCTTAAAATCAACTTTTATACACATTGTATTGTTCCACCGTATGTAAAATTAACATTGCAACGGGCCTGAGTAGGTTGAGTAGGTACTTTATTTATGGATCGCGGGGATGCGGTGGCTGAACGTCTAGATTGTTAACCTCCGACCTACGCGAACCGGGTTCGATTCCTGGCGGGGTCGCTTCCGGATTTTTGCATAAACGAATCGTGCCGGACGATGCCGCAGGTCGGCGGGTTTACTCGGGGCTCTCCTGTTTCCCCCACCCTTGCATTATGGCGCTGCTCCATACATTGCTTCACCCTTCATCGGCTCTCAAGACCTCGCCGAAACTCTCCACTCTCCACTCAACTCTTCATATAGAGAAGAATTACGGTACCCGTCAGATTGGTCCACCCACAGCCGAGCTCAGAAGTGCTATTCGCAGAAAATGTACATGTATACAACCGCTAAACACCTTAATTGAAGTAAACAAGTTTCCGAAAGCCAATATAGAAACGCCAACGGCGGGTAATTGTGGATATCGAGTTTTGCTTACCGTGTAAGCAATTAAAGTTGGGAGATATTGTTCAAGCTTCAAGAGACATCGAAATGCCTCGCTGTGTGTGAATTAATGGAGCATACAATCAATAACAGAATTTGAACTACTTATTAAATTTCAATGAAATTTATTTTATCGGCTACATGTTTGAATCAACGAAAGTATCACGTACGGCGATAGTTAATAAAATGTTTAATCTTCGAATAAAAATTTCTTGACAATTTTTTTTAAGCCATGACGAATATAAATAACTAAATCTGTAAATATACAAAAAATATTTTTGTAAAACTTATAAAATTGTATTATATAGAACAGTAACTTATAATAACAAGACCAAAACAAAAACCCCTTCTGAGTTTTTACCGAATTACGTTTTCTTAAAACAGCAGTTATAAAACAAAAGCTTTTCTTCTCTTTATATAAATAACAATATAAACAGTGGTTAATAATATGATTTTGTTAATTTTAAAACAATTATTTCGGCATAATTACTCAATTTGGGGTGCCTATATTCCCCTAATTTTTCGCAAAAAGTTAGCAATTATTGAATCGGAAACCGCGATAAAATGCAATGTCTTGAGCGCCGAAGGGGGTGAAATGGGGTGGAGAAGGTGCAACGATGGAACGTAAGTGCTGGAATAACAAGAGCACTCCGAGAAAAAAAACCCAGCGCCAGATATTCTATTAAAGAAATGCTTTACATTTGATCACGAAGTTGGTAAGAACTGTTTTCTAGACTATTTTGTTCTTGCTTCTTTATACTTGTTTCCAAATATCTGTCTCTCCCACGCGCCCATAACACGGTTCCGTCGACTGGCGAGTAAGTGAATTTCGATGTTAATCAACAGATGTTGTAGTTAAATCGGAAGTACCCAGTCCATAGAGTAATCAGTGACATCTCAGTGAGTCTATTAGCATTTTTTTAATAATTATGAATGAAGGTAAAATAATCGGTGGTCGTTTTCAAGTCCTCGGCTTTTAGACTGCACTGGTTGCTGCGCGCTGGAGGAATATTCTCATCCAGCCTCTTCGTATTTCGTCCAGAACCCAACTATTTAGTCTATTCTCGGTATCTTCGCACTTTCCGAATAAAATTTTAAAAAAATCACCCCATGTACATGTTTTGTTGTTTCCTGAATTAATCGTATATCGAATATCTTTTACAGTTCCGTTGACATTAAACTACTTTTTTTTTCAGCTTAAATGTATTCATCACTTATATTTTGTCTATCATTTACGAAACTTGTTTAGTTGTTGATATTAATTTAAAAAAAACGAAATAACAGAGTTTTGTTGGTAACGGGTGGTAAGAAATAGTTATTACGTAAAATATAAATAAACAGAGTTTTTATGCGTTGTTTGCCAAGTATACGTTTCTTACTGCCATGAATATGTTTTTAGGAATGAAGTGTTGCAAAAACATTTTATTGTTATGAATCAATATATTTGTTTTTAATCGTCTGCCCAGCGCACAAACAAAGTGCGTGGCCTCTGCTTCGCGTTTCCTTCCACACTTGTTTTCCTCTATGTTTAATGCAGCGGAAGGATACGCACAGGCTAGCCCGAGGTGAAAGCTGGAACTAACCACGAATAGTTGCAATTGCTCACGCGAATAAAAGCTTGAAAAGACGATATCTTTCCGTTCAGAATATGCCTTCCTATTGTACAGCACAAAAATTGTACATATTAGCATTATGCTCTGCGCCAGTTCTCAGAAAAATTGCTTTCACTATTTTGTTCAATGTTTCTTTCCCCTTTACCAGAAAAGCTTCTTAAAAACCTCATTCAACTTTATTTATTTGTTTTATCCACTTGCTCATATCTTGATACTCCCTCAGCAGTTCCTTACTTTTCCCAGTTCCTTTAAATAATCTAAAGCCATCATCAGGAACTCGTTAAATGGGCCCTGGTTTGTTATTGTAACACTAAAATTTAGTCTCTGCAGCTCTGCGACGTATGAAGTAATGCTGCATACGTGAATGTTTAGAGGAGTTCACTGCTCGACTAATGGTTTTCTGTGAGCGTACAAAATGCCCTTTTAACGCTACTCAATTTTACTCCTCGTGAAAGATCTGTTCTCCACGTTCCCTAAGTTACTTACTGCATCTGCAAAGCAGTGTGTACAATAACCTCCATTTCAGTTCGTGGATTTCATTTTGACAAACCATCGCATGAAGTCAAGTTAAAACTCTCGCCTGTCGTCTTTCTGATCGATTCTCATACCAGCGTATAAAGGACCGATAAAAAAAAACTACATCACAGGATATTATAATATATGATAATTTACACAAGTCTGCAGTATTTAGCTGAATAACACTGATAACATGCAAACGCACACACGCAGACACACATATATATATGTATCTTTACAGCTAAAACCCACGTAGGATTATTATAGTATCTAAAATACAGGCAAAAGAACTTTTAAAAAATTAAGCATGTAAATGATATGAGAAAGAGAGAGAAAGAGACAGAGAGAGAGAGAAAGAGAGAAAATAGTTCAACTTTTACAGTTATTAACGGAAATGCGGGTCCTTTAAAACCACATATTACACGATTTTTTCTCTTCAAAAGAATGATAAAACACTGGAAAGTAAACAACGGTACCATTTTTAATTTCGTAGCTGTTTACGTATCTTTTCGCAACATGTAAACAAAACTCTATAATAATACACCAAGCGTAGAGTACAACGCACCGTATTTGTGCACGGGACGGACAAGTAAACATAATTGTTTAATACTTAACAATGCCGCATGTCTCCAACAAAGCTGCTTGAAAAATTAAATACGTTTGTAAGATAGGTTTACTTTACAAATAAAGTACACAGACTCAGTTTAATAATACTTTTAAGGAACTTTTTCGTAACTAGCCATTACCAACATGCATCTTTCCCCTCTGTTTGGATTAATGTTAAATGTGGTAAATATAATTAATAAACAAATAAGGAAAATTTGCATTTAGTAAAACATAAAGAGCTTTAATGTTAAAATAAGTATGAAATTCTTTAAATATATGATATATTAAGGAAACAACCAAACATGATATGGGGAGATTTTTCAAAAGTTCGTTTCACAACGTGTGAAGAAACCGTGATAATAGTCCATTCACGATTACTTCAAACTTTTCTGCACCGCTGTTAAAGTTGTACTTCCAGGATATTCTTCCGCTTTATGCGAACAAATATTAATCGAGTGTACAAAATTACACCGCATTCTTGCACATTCAGTTATTTTGCAATGAAGTTATTTCTGCAAGGTATTACCAACACCACTATTTTGTCTATGTTCATATTAATTATTCATATTAATTATAAATTAAATATTATAATTCATAGACAAAATATAAGTTAAAGTGTAATTTATCCAAAAATTTGATAATTAAAAATACTCTTCTGATATAGGCTAATCACGGTAAAGTGAGCACTTTTGAAAGTCCTCACATTTGGAATAATAGTTAATAAATACATTTTGTTTTAGCCTTATACGTTAACTTCCGAGGGCGGTGGAATATATGCATTGTGTTTATTACCTGCTTGGCAATATTTCTTTAAAAAGGTGGTTAAAGGATTAAAAAAATGGCTGAAAGGAAACGGTAACTAGGGCCTCAAAAGTGCTCACTTTACTGTGATCAGCCTCTACTTAGGACACCACCAGACATGTCACACATGGTGCGATTTTTCAAACGTTTGATTCAAGAAGCGTGAAGATAGTGCGAATGGACTGTGGACCATACAATGTGTGTTTTATCGCAGGGTTTCTCGGGTCTGTTGGAGATGTGTAACGAAACTGTCTTGTGTGCGATGTCGTCACCCACACAAAGCCAGCGGCATCAGCATCACGTCGCCTGGGGCCCCGCCCGAGTGTAGACGCGGGTCTGGAGGGGAGAGGGATTGAGATAAGGACCGTCTGCCGGTCCAGAAGGCAGCCGTGAATGGTCGCAGGAGCTGTCGTTTGGCCGGCCCGAGGGCGCGCGACGTGAAAATCCAGTCACCTCCCTCGCACGCACAACAACGTAACCTTCCGCCTGGCCGCACGGTATAGGACACGGTGGCCTGCTGACCGCGACACTCCGCCCTCGGAAAATAATCCCCTGGCTGGCCCCAACCACATCCTCTCCCTTTCCACGGTCCGCGGATGAGCTGCGAAATCTAACTTGCCGTCCGGAATATTGAGGCAGGAATTGAGCGCTCGCATTCGTGTTGGCACGCTGACAGCGCGTCACTCGGCCTAAAAGGCATTACAATTTATTTTACCAAAGGTAATTTGGCCTAAAAGTCATTTAGCGTAAAGTTTCGGGAAAAACTTTCAGTTTACCTGAAGTCATTTGACCTAAAACTCATTTAGCCTAAACTCACTTGGCCTAAAAACCTCTTCGCCAAAAATCCACTTTGTCTAAAAATTATTTTTGACCAAATGACGCGTAGTCGACACACTGGTAGATGCTAAAAACTTACGTATTTACAATATGGAGGTGCATTGCCCCATATCACACGCTATCCATGGTTATTTAAGCACCTTCGAAACCAACCTTTGAAAAAAAAAAAACCTGCATATATTCTCACAGGCACACTGACAGAAACGCGCCTGCTAAAATTGGTAACTATGAAGGGAAATTATTTATATGCATTTACGTCTAATGGAACATTTATGAATACTGAGAAGACTTCTTTTGCTTTCTACTTTATATTTATTGCACAAACGCGTACGAATCAGTAAATTTTGTGAAATATTTACTTTTCTATTAATGTCACAGTTTCACTTCATCGACGCGCATGGATAAAGTGACCGGGCCTACGCCATCGTTAATTTTACATATGGCGGAAGATTGCACAATGTGCATACAAGTAGATCTTAAGCAGGTCTTTCAAAAGTGCTCCGTTTACCGTTGATAATCGTAACCAAGCAAAACGCCTGCTATTAAAATGGTGTTTTCATTGCCACTTATAAGCCTAATATGACACAAAAATAGGTGGTGCAAATTACTCCCATAAAACTGGAATACAAATGAAGTATACAATATGAAAAAAGTAAAACGTTTAAAAGGAAGTACACCTAGGATACCCAAGTGTTTTGACCCTCTTCCTCGATGGCTGTCATACTGAAAAGGCACATCACAAAAATTTCATTGACAGGCAGGCAAAAAACCATATGTAATGAGAAAACTGCCCGCATTTACAGTAATAGGATCAAATAATAAATTAATAATATTAAGGTTTTGCTTTTGTATTTATATCCCCACTTGATATCCCAGTTCATTTCCTGCAGCTATATCTCTGTCTATATACCTGCAGTAAGACATCTCTCAACCTCGGGCCTAATTATACGCCTTGCACACGTCTTATCATTGGTTGGTTGTCGATACACTGAATTGGTTTTAGCTAATAGTATCATCGTTCATATAAGTTTGTGTGTCGAAGCTCGTAGACGTTCTGCAGACGGTTCGCTATTCGCGTATTTCTCGGTTAAAATACAGCAGCGTCAGAACCTTATGGATGTCATTAATTTCGCATAGATACACGAGGCTTACGCTAAATAGAGAGAGTGCGGAATCTCCCCACAGAAATATGTGAGAAACGCTTTTTTTTTTTTTTAATTATCCACCGGACCACTTAATACATCAGTCGCCGGGAATGAAAACGAACTGCCTTTTATATCACTATTGAGGTCGCCTTCAGGCTGTGAATGGTAAAGTGAGCACTTGTGCCGTCTCTTTTTGAATAATAGTTGATTAATATATTTTATTTTAGCATTAGACGTTAACTTCCGAGTGTGGTGGAATATACACTGTGTTTATTACTGACACAGTAATATTTATTTTAAAAAACTGTTAAAGGATAAACTATGGCTGAAAGGAAAAAAGTAACTAGGGCCTCAAAAGTGCTCATTTTACGGTGGACAGCCCATAGTGAAGGATACGTCTGTATGAGCGAGGCGAAAATCGACGAAGCGCTACGGGTCACGCCGACTGACGTATGTGAAGCGTTATCGCCTCTACGAGCAAGGCGCTCAAATGGCGCGCAGTCTTTCTCGTCGACGACTCGCTCGAACGTGACTTGAACCGACGACCCTACGATCTATTGGACGCCACTCTGTGGCAAAGTCCCACGCATGCCTCTATCGTGGTTTCACACGAGTAGTCAATTCACGGTTATAATCCATCCACGGTTACTTCACACTTTTCTTAAGCCCTGCTAAAGTTCTACTTCCAGGATATTCCTCCACCTCACGCTAACAAAGCCTAATCAAGTCTAGAAAATTACACCAAAGGGCAACGCACCGAATTCGTGAGCACTCAGCTACATTTTATTTTGCATAAGAACTATTTCCTACTGGATATTACCAACACGCCTCATTTATCCCTGTTTTTATTCATGATAATTATAAATGAAATATTATAATTTATGGATAAAAATAAGTAAAAGTTCAATTTGACCAAAATTAAGTATTTTTATCTTAACACAAGAATAAAATGCTTGTGATACAAGCCATATTTGGAAAACTACCAAACACGTCATACATAGTGTGATTTTTCAAATTTTTGATTTAAAAAAGTGCATTTTGAGATATAGCAGTCTGAAAATAACGTTTCTAGCTATTTTGAAGGGCATGAAAATGTTTCAATTTGCGTGATGTCTTGAAAGTGAGATTTCGCTATCGTCTGGAATGAACTTTGTTTCCGTACTGAACCTATTGGGAGCACGTTTAACAGCTTTTAAAACACGCTACAACCTGGAAAATTTCCGCGAGGGGTGAACGGTGTGAATTTGAAAAAATTGCGGGCCAAGCCATTTTACGAATCGGTTCACGCGTGGCGATGATATTACATTGCACGCACGAAAACGTACTAAACAAGGCACCCCTACAAACATCTGTGCTTAATGAACCAGCAGATATAAAAATAATAAACTACCGATCACATGCACACTACCGAACTGGAAACGTTTCACTGATCGTATGAGTCGGCATGCTAAGTCATATTGACAAACATTAAAGTCAATTCGCTTAAAAAAAAAAGTCACTTCAAATAGATAATTTAAACCATAAATGCTGTAAATAAATTTTTTTTACTGACAAACATATTGTTAAAGTCAAAAGTCGGCATGCTAAGTCATATTGACAAACATGTTGTTAAAGTCAATTCGCTTAAAAAAAAAAGTGTCACTTCAAATACATAATTTAAACCATAAATGCTGTAAATATAATTAAAGTTTTAAATTACATATTTTAGTTATGAGTACTATTTTCTTCCATATCCATCAACATTATCGCCAACATAACGACATACAAGCCGCAACAACTCATCAGCTGATACAAAACTTTGGGGACGAGAGTATTTACTGTTTACATGCTGTTTAGGTTGGTCACATTGTCTGTCAAAATTTAGTGTGCATATATGAAATACAGTAAATAATTCTTAAATAACCCTCTGAAAAAAGAATTTCCACGTACAGCTGTCTATTTTAAAGGGACACAAGTTGGCGGTGATGCAGAAAAAGTAGTTAAATTTCTTAGCATTGTTTTAAAAGTGTACAGCCTAAGTTTGTGAACTCTGAAACTATTTATTTTTCTTTCTCTTCAAATTAAGCACTTAATAAGCTATATTTAATTAGTACAATATTACAGTATCTAACGATTTTGAAGATACGTATAATTGAGACATGACTATTATCACCGGTTAGATGATCGGCGATTTTCTAGCAAGTTTTGGAAGAATATAAAATTGGCACCCAAGTTGATACTAAGCAGGGTTTCAGAAATTGAGAAGAGCCGACAAGAGATATTTTTTTTCAGCGTCGTCTAATTTGGTTCGTGATTCCAGATCCAACCTCGTTGGTTTGGAGACCAGATCAGCTGCCAGTCAAACGGAAGATCGTAAATGTGGGGAACCACTTCTGGAATGCAAATACGTATGTTAACGGCGACACTTTTAGAACGTTGGTTAAAATTATTAATAACGTATACCACAAATACATCCTTCCGGCTATTAATTGGGGAGGGTAAATGATTGTGATCAAAAAAATTTAATTTATGGTAATGCGCTGACAAATTGATGGAAGTCAAAAGTGACTAACGATTAATTAGTAGCATTCCTCGTTAAAGGCCGCCATCGTTAAAGGGTGGGCTGGAGGGAGGTTGCGCCAATTTTAACCACATGAGAGAGTACATAGAGTATTGGAAAATATTCATTGTGGTATGACAGGATGCATAGATATGCGAAATGCGAGTTATCTTGTCTATTGATTTATAAATTTGACACCGTTATTTAGCTTGGTTTCATTTCCAGTTGATATCTGCCGTTTTTATATCGTACACTTTGCACACTGGCGTGCAGAGAATTGTAGCAATGACGTCTACTTGTGAGTTATATAAATAACAGCTTATTTCTTTCCCGAGCTGGTAAGCTTATACACGTAGCTTAAAGAAAAACGGCAAAATTAATAACGAACAACTTCAAGAACCAGAATTCAAAAACCTAACAGGAAATCAACGCGGGGATATTAAATAAGAAAATGTGTTAAAAAGTATTTTAAAATTGCTGAAATAGCTGCTACGACATTTTGAAGAAGAAAAAAGCATTATAACATTTTATCACGGGGCCTGCTTGAATTGCTATTTTTCTAGGTATTTAAAAATTTCGAATTAGTTAAAAAAAAAGGGGGTAGTGTTATCTCGACAAAATGCGATTAAATAAATGTTAAAACCTCAAGAACGATCGAATAATTCATTTTCCGTTAACGCCCGACTGTACAGTCATGACAAAGGCAGATACTGACCTGAAGTCAGTACTACGTTGTCAAAGAAAATTGGGGGAAAATATTTTTAGCATATCAGAAATGATTTACGTTACAACTATAACGGCGTCACATGGCTGTATTATTCAGTATTTTTCTTTATACAATTTTCCGATAGTAAGAAATGCATATGGTAATCACTGCCGAACGCAAGGAGTTAATTCAGCAGTCGCTACTAATACTTCTAATATTCTGTAACGTACATGCAGCCAATAGCTGCGTTCTTTCATATAAATATCACTGACTGGAATTTCTCAACAAGTTCCGTGAAATATTATTTACACTGACGTTCGTACAGAAACCTTGTTACAAACGTGTTATTTACAATTTAAACCAGCGAATTTACTTCTGCTCTCCACAGTAGTTGCAAATGGACGGAAAATAAACTTTAAAAGTGCAATTATAACATATAATTGCCTTTCACAGCAGTACAAAGACCTATGTTGGAACAGTAGCTGGCTATTAAAACAAAAAAAAAAATTTTTTTTTTTTTTTACTTTGTCGTATACATAATGATGTGGAAGAGCATTTTATTTTTCTGTCATAATACGTATTTATATGAGACTTATAATTATGAGTTCTCTATATATTTCATAATTTCTGAATGTAACTGATATTTCCCGTATGTGTAATATTTTATTTTATTCTAATTTTTAAAACCAAACGTACCACATGATGTATGTAAAATGTGCAATGACCTTTGACGTGCCCCATCTTACATTTGTCCAAGAGACATTGTAAGGGATCACCTGGAGTGAATACAAACAATATGACAAAACATTTTAATTGCATTTACATCTCGGATGTTTTTCACATTAAATTAAACACACAAATCTTGAGACTTTGATATTAGTCACGGCAGGAAACACCACGCAAAGTTCTGAGTTTTCAGTTGAAGTGTGCTTGGAAAAGCATCCGACCTAAGCTGGGCTTGAGTTCCGAGTTAATTACAAGTGTTCATTACTGACTTTTTTTTTTTTCTGACACGGAGGAAAACATTTAAGGAACTAATTTCGCGAGTCTGTCCTGAAAAAAAAAAGCTTCAGCNATTCAGTTGAAGTGTGCTTGGAAAAGCATCCGACCTAAGCTGGGCTTGAGTTCCGAGTTAATTACAAGTGTTCATTACTGACTTTTTTTTTTCTGACACGGAGGAAAACATTTAAGGAACTAATTTCGCGAGTCTGTCCTGAAAAAAAAAAGCTTCAGCTTTTAAAACAGTTCTCTCTTTTTTTTTGTCAAAGGAAACTTTTTAATTTTCTTGAACGGAATAAATCAGCTGACGTCTGATATCTTGTTTTGAGCAGCTCTCTGCTGTTTTCAGAAGAAATAAGCTCTGGAATTAACTTTTCAACATAGATGTAATTCTTTTTTTTAGTGAAATAAATGAAAGTCAAGAATACGTTACAGCCGAGAAACAGAATGGTTAAACCAAAAATAGTGTGGGGGATATTAAGTATTTAATAAATATATCTAATCGGATTTTCATCTCTGCAGTGCATCTGTACTATAATGTTCCTAAACTTACATAACATGCAGTGCTTGTATTTTGAGTAACATTACAGAGGACCTGCTGCATTAAAGACAGACTTTGGCTGTTGGGTAAATATACTTTCAGATTACATGTGTATTCCATAAGATATTTGAGATATAAGAATGACAAGGTCTAAACAGCCAGTCAAAAATGTAATTTTTTATAAAAGGCGTATTTAAATTTAAAAAAAATCTTTTTATTCCTATAGCACACTAAAATTTGTTATCAATTTTTTAAATTGCAATATTTGTAACTTAAAGCACACATTCCACTAAATATTTCGAAATGTAATATTAATGTCGTTTCCAGGACTTCGGAAAATGAAAGAAAGTATCGTACATCAATGAAACATTTCATTAAATTTGTTCAAATAATTTATTTTATTACTAACCGCAAACATACTTAGAATGAATAATATAACGTCTTACAGGCACTTCACGCCAAAAGAATGGGAATTTTGAAGTTAAGAAATTTAAGCTTTAACGAATACCATTTTGTAATAACGATAAAGATGTCTGTTTCCTTTCTAGTATCAGAGGGAAAATGTAGGTTACATTTGAAATTGTTCCACTAGAGATGAACTGCACTTAGGAAAAAAAAAAAAGAGTTTTTAAACGAGTCAAGTTTTCATGAGTACAAGACGTTTTACAGCAATAACAGTTTTCTCAAAAATAAGAAAATGCAACTGGACTCTCTATACATCGTGCAAAACTAAGACTTGAGGGATACTTACGCGTATTTGTAAATTTAATTTCTACTAAGCAGCTTCTTTCACATTAATTCTTAAACCGATCGGTTTATACTGGACGTTTCTGTGTCTCATCTTACTTAGTTTTTCATTAACGTAGTTTATTAAAAAGAAAACATAAAAAGAACCAACCCACATGTGAGATATTCCAACCCAATCTGAGATATTCCATGTCAAAGAATTCCCTACATTCTAAATAGTGTATTGGTAGATTTTATAAGATTACATATTTACACTCTAAACCTGAAACAGTGAGAATTGAGGCAAATCAGTGAAGACAGTAAAACTTGAGCGACTGATCATCAGTTTCTGCCAACTAATTAATATGATGTCTGAATTTCACTGATTTATTTGTGATGCCCGCTGAATGTCGAGAATCCCAATGCCACAAATCACTTGTTCCCAGTTAATTTGCTTGATTTGCCAGTCGGTAGTAGCTTATCAACTGACTTTCAGTAAATGTTATTTCTTATATCACTGATTCGAACTTAAGAGTGTACTAATTTATTATTATTTTTTAGATTAAATTCGAACAGCACTGAAATTTGTTTTGCAAAGTGGAACCAAGCCACACGGATCTTCGCAGGATTGTTTATCCTCGAACCAGTTCTAGACAACTTGGGCCCGATGACAGGGTGCATTATCCTGCTGGAATAGTTCATCGTTCTGGGGGTACGTGAAGTTCATGAAGGACTGCCGCCGAGCAGTTCAGCGATGTTATAGCACAGCTGATACAGGTCTGCGCACTTCCAAGATGGCGCCACGAACTATCACATTTATATACTGCTATCCCATGACGTTCGGCATGTCAGTGTATTTATTCTGGTTGTTATCATTTTAATTAAAAAATAATAATAATTGTGATTGTGACGTTCGAATGTGTCTGTAAGTCTGGTGGTCACTAGGTGGTAGCGAGGTCGCGAGAGCCAGTGGGAGAAGCGAAGTGAGGTTATAATGGAGCAGTGGTCGAATGAAAGAGTTAGGAAAACGGGAAAACCCTGAGAAAACCCACCGGCCAACGCCGGGTATCAGACCGGTTGGCCTTGGGAGGCAAGCAGCCTCTGTACGACACCAACGTGGCCCCCGGTTTCTGCAAGCCTGTTGTAAAAGTCCCGGGTTGGAACCTGATACGGGAATGACCCTACATGCACGTATAGGAACTCATGGACGTCGGTGTAGTGGGATTTAATTACGTCATATACGTCTACGAAGAAGTCGAGTTGTTTTGATATTTTCTGATATTATGAAATTTCCTGAAATTTATATAAATATTTCCTATTCTGTAACATATGTGAAACCAAAGCGAATCTCCAACAAGCCAACACCCTTATACCTCATTTCTACTAAGATGTAAGGTTCCATAAACACTGAGCGAACACTACGGTTTTACAGAGCGTCGTGACTTTGTCATAGCGTACTTACAATACAGAGGCGAAACAAACACTTATTCCATAGACACCAGCCCACACATGCCAGCAAAATGGCGTAGTGGCCCAGTAAATCAACACCTTGAAACCCTATCCGCCAGTTGGCAGCTCAGCCAATAGGGAATCTTTCGCAGAATGTGATAACCAATCGGACGCAAGGCCAGTTACCAGAACCTACGCCCACATCAAAGGAACTGCTAAGCCACTTCAGGGGTCGCGGTGGTGTAGCGGTCAGACTACTCGCCTCCCACCTGGGCGAACCAGGTTCGATTCCCGGTGGGATTGCCCTCGGATTTTCGCACGTGGGAATCGTGCCGGACGATGCCGCTGGTCGGTGGGTTTTGTCGGGGATCTCCCGTTTCCCCCCGCCATTGCATTCCGGCGCTGCTCCACACTCACCTCGCTTCACCCTCGTCGGCTCTCAAGACCTCGACGTTCAGAGCAGCCCAAATCTCTCCGCTCCACTCCAAGCCGATTCATTTCTGTGTACTTGCCCTCTCTGTGAGGTTGTTTTGAACGCAGGAGGTGCTCGAGGCAGTTTCGCCGGTAATCTCGTGGAACAACAACTGATCAATAAATGAATAGAGGATAACTTGTGCCGGCCTGGAACCTTGCCAGATGCGAGATTAATGGCCGGCATTTACAGTCTTCCTGATTCGCCGCCCCTCTCTTCCTCGCTCCTTGCCCGCAGTTCGCCCTTCCTTTTATCGCGGCTGCCATTAATGCTCTCAGCTGCCGGGGCTTTTAGCTGCTCGCTCAAGGCGAGCGGGATGAAGACGAACGAGAAATTGACTAGCGGGATGATTAGCGGCAGGCAAATGCTTCTTCTTCTTTTTTTTTTTTTTTACTCTCTTAGTTGTGGTAATCACGTTTACGATTCAATCCGACTCTAATCTCACCTGTTGTCTATTGTACAGGTTGTTTGCGATTTAAGGATCTGCTTCACCTCTTATGCAGGAATTCTTCATCTCCGTTGTCATAATTTAAATTTTCAAATTAATGATTAAACATTTTTTATCATAGAAAATTCACATTTTACGATTTTTTAAAATATTTTTGTACTTAAATTTATTACGTGTTATTTGGTAATTGGAAAAAGGTATGAGTATCCTGATCTTTTAAAGTTTATTCTATGCTATTTGTTACAAAATGTTACACTGAAGGTTATAATTCCAAGTCAACACTGCAGAGTAAGGTAAATAGTTACTTCTAAAAAAGAATTTATAAAAAATGTACTATGCAAAAACTCTAATCATCAGTAAATGAGAAAAACCGATATATTTTTGCAATAGGGATGGGCGATTGATTGCAATTAATCGATTAATTGTAATTATGATTATACTCGATCTTGGAAATATCGACATTTCTCACTATCTGATAATTGTTAACAATCAATTATTCTTCCGATAAATTCTTTTTTTATTTTGTAAAATCCTATGTTACCTTTAATAGGTACTTTATTATGCACTGAATGTAAAAATTTGAGTTGAGAGAAATTCTCTTCAAAAAGAAAAAAAAATTTAGTCAAAAAGGGGAATTTTTTTAACCTGTTACCATCCTTGTATTGTAGCCAAGGTTGTTTTTTTTGCGTAGAGTGAATATGGGGTAGAGCTATCTCGCTGGCTGCCCACAACCAGTCTCCATGTCCCAACATTGAACTGCTTTCCTGCCAACACAACTATCATAAACGACGTGGATAGGTTTTGAGGTTAGAACACTATTTAGTAAACAAGTGCTTTGAGATGTTTTATACTTCCTCTATCCAATTTGACTGCGGCTTTATTAAATTCAAATTAGAAAAGGTATTCTATTCATAGAAAAGTGACCGTACAATTAAACGAATAGTCTATTATTTAATAACAATTAATCGATATAATAAATCGAATCATCTTGAAAATAGAAGTTATCGATTAATTGCATGATGCTCGAAATCGCCCATCCCGAAGTGGAATTTTCCGAGTCTTAAATTGAGAACTTATGAAAATTCTGTTTCGTTTCTTCCGGCTTGCGTATCTTTCTTCTACGTGTAAAAAATATCACCTTCCCGTAAACCTAATTTATTATTTTCTAGTATACCTATAGGCATCGATCAAGCGATAATATCTGTTAGGAAAATAAACATGTTGTCATTGTGATAGTTCCTAATTTCAACGTGTATAGAATCAAAAATATACTTGGAGCGATTAAACTCAAAGACGTTAAAAAATGGAATAAAGCCACCCCATTGGTTTTACATTTTACATTTTAGGCAATTTGCTTAGTCATATGCTATGCCCCCCTTCCTCCTGTAAGGAATAGCATATGACATTTTAGTTTACCACATGGGATGAATGGTAAATAAAACTGGTAAAACCAAGAAGATTTTTGTGATAGTGAAAAGAAACTTCGTGTGAGGCGAGGCGACACCCTCCTAATGACGGGCTTTCAAGTTGGGACCCGTAGGTACCCGTCATCCCTGAGCATGACATGAAATAAGACCCTAAGATAGAACGGCGCTGGAATGCAATGGTGGGGTAAACGGGAACACCCCGAGAAAACCCGCCGGCAAGCAGCATTGTGCAACACGATTCCCACATGCGAAAAAGTCCGAGAGTGAATCCGCCAGTAATTGAACCCGTCCTGGCCACTACACCCCATTTTTTTTATAGTGACTGAAACGAAATTAACGTAAGGAATTAAAAGATAATACTTAAGATCTTATAAAATAATGTTCTGTGCCATAAAGTTACATATAAAAAAAATTAACCTCGAACGGAAGATATGGAAAAAAAATTATAAATACAAGATGGCGCCCAAATCTCCACCTCAAGACGTAGAACTCCGGCTGAATTTCGTTACCACTGCAACTCGCAATACGAGCAGTGAAGGTGTTCAGATCAGGCGCATCAGCATACCTCCTACGTCATTCTCTTTCCAGCAGGTCCTGCGCATCAGTATACCTCCCACGTCATTATCTTTCCAACAGGTCTTGCGCATCAGTATACCTCCTACATCTTTCTACTTCCAGCAGGTACTGCGCATCAGTATACCTCCTACATCATTCTCTTTCCAACAGGTACTGCGCATCATTATACCTCCTACGTCATTGTCTTTACAGCAGGTCTTGCACATCAGTATACCTCCTACATCATTCTCTTTCCAGCAGGTACTGCGCATCAGTATATTTCCTGCATCATTCTCTTTCCAGCAGGTACTGCGCATCAGTATACCTCCTACGTCATTCTCTTTCCAGCAGGTCCTACGCATCAGTATACCTCCTTCATCATTATATTTCCAGCAGGTACTGCCCATCAGTATATTTCCTACATTATTCTCTTTCCAGCAGGTCCTGCGCATCAGTATACCTCCCACGTCATTCTCTTTCCTGCAGGTCTTGCGCATCAGTATACATCCTACATCATTCTCTTTCCAGCAGGTACTGCGCATCAGTATTCCTCCTACGTCATTCTCTTTCTAGCAGGTCTTGCGCATCAGTATACCTCCTACATCATTTTCTTTGCAGCAGGTACTGCGCATCAGTATACCTCCTACGTCATTCTCTGTCCAGCAGGTCTTGCGCATCAACTGCACAACTACTCGAGCAAGGAACCCCCCCCCCCCCNTGGTGCGAATTGTTATTCTTCAACTGAGTTTCGGGTATAATTCGCGGGAAAAAGTTCAGGTTGATGAATAAACGTAAGACCTCGGACGTTCTGGCATTAGAACCGACAGCTTTGGCGTCAGACAGTCACGTGGAACGATCAACATTAGGTGTCCACGGACATAACCTATTGCAGACAAGGCCTGAACCAGTCATATCCGTCGCCTGAAACTTACACGTCAGACGAAAATCGAATAATTTAGGTGCAAATGAATACAAACTAATCTCGGCAATTTAGAAGAAAATAAAACACGTAATATTCTACGCCGTAAATGTGCTGACACTTAAAAATCACGTTTGCCATATTAATACAGGAATGAAGGTGTAACAGCTTCTGGGAATATCTTTTGGCGATAACTAAAACTGGGCCACGTGGCTTGAATAAAACTGAGTCTTGAGGGTTATTTTTTTTTAAATAGTGAAACGTATGTGAAGTAATTGCGAATTTAAGAGCAATCGGCGACATTGCCTTTCACATGATGTGCAACGCAACGAAGGAAATAAACGTGTATAGCATAGTGTACTTCACATGAACTTACACTGAAGAGCCAACAAAAATGGTATAGGTGTGCGTATGCAAATAACACAGGTATGGAACCAATCAGAGTAACGCGATGCGGTCGGCAGCTAGATAGGTTATTGCTGCTACAATGGCCGGTTATCGATATTTAAGTGAGTCTGAACGTGGTGTTATAGTAGGCGCACGAGAGATGGGACATAGAATCTCCGAGTTAGCGATAACATTTGAATGTTCGCGTACGACCATTTCACGAGTGTACCGTGAATATCGGGGATCCAGTAAAACATCACATCTTCGACATCGCTGTGGCCGGAAAAAAGATCGTGAAAGAACGGGACAAACGACGACTGACGAGAATCATTAAACGTGACAGACGTGCAACCCTTTCTCAAATTGGCGCAGATTGGATTTGTGGACTGTCCTGCAGGATTCATATTGTGAATTGCCTCCTGCATACCTTCAGACATTAGTCGAGTCCATGCCACGTCGTCTTGCGGAACTTCTGCGTNCCAGTTTTTTTGGCTCTTCAGTGTACTTCTCATACAGTAATTCACCGGCTGTCACTGCAGACTGCTACCCGTTCAAGCGGGGCCATCAATTAATTTCTGCTTCTCATCCTCGAATCCGTGTGTTTCTTTTGGTTTCTGGGTCACGACATTGGCGTTAGTAAACTGTTTACTGACTCCTTGGTGATTCTGCGTTTAATTTTCCACCCCGATGCTAACACACAGAAGTTAATACACGTTGCTTATAAATCTACAGACAAAACTATGAAATTTACTACTGTTGTACAATTATGCCTGGGGAATCTTCGGGTGTACGAACCTACAATGTAAGCCTAACATTTCTTCACCCATCTAGTTTTTCCGACAAAATATTCGGTCGCGCACTGTGTGCATCATTAAGGTTCTTACGTTCAACTTTGTAAGGGTATTCGTTTTAATACAAACACCAGCCATAATGGGGGAATGGCTTGTAAACGTATCATTTACTTAAGTAGAGCGTTTTAAACTCGTTAAACTAAACGGCTGCATAAGTACGCGACTAAGTTACGCACTGTAATATTACCGTAGAATTTCCAGGCGCTTTGCAGGGTTATATAAATAAATTTCCTCCTTTATTCGCGACGCAATATAGGAAGGGAAAATGCTTGCAAGTAATGGTGCCTTTAAAAAGTAAAAGGTTTCGTAACTAAACAAACAATGTATTTTCATTACCCAAGTGGAATTTCTCGCTAGAAAGAAGTAATAAGACATGGAAGATAGGTCAGGAAATAAGTTTATATTATTTTAAATTACAAACTTAGCGAATTATGAGGAACTTAAAATGTTTAAGCATTTATGTTTGGAATGTTCGTAAGATACGTTAAGAGTTTCATCAGTTTATTTTAATAGCCTTATAAACTAAGAAAATAATAAAATAAAATATATTTTAATTAATTAAAATTGATAATTAATGTTTGATGTAACACATATTTATTTTTAATTAAAAATATTTTTATTTATTTTTACTTTGTTCCTTTCAACTTTTCCATCCCTTTCCGCTATCTAAATATTAACATCTGGCTGAATTTATATCAGTGAAATGTCTTAATTTCAACGGAATTTTAAATAGTGGAGATGACGAGCTTTTTTTTTCCGGAGCGAGAATTGTCAGAACCGTTTCTTCAAAGTATGTATTCCGAAAGGTGTTAAGGCATGTCTTTACTACCGGTTAAATAATTTTATTTCCTATGATGCCAAGTTTCTTCTTAATTGAACTCAGTTGGTAAAACAATATTATGATTCGATCTACTACTGGCACGCTAGAACAGAGTCGCTTCATTTAAACTTTAAACATGTGAACTTTTTAGCCCTTGTTGAGAGTAACCTAAGTATGATAATCAGCTACAAAAAGTATATGAATTTGTATTCGTGTGAGGTTGTCACTGCAGAAAAATGAATTATATATATATATATATATTTATTTATTTATATATATACACAAGAGAATTATTTTTAAAAAATTTTATCAAGTATTTAATTTATACTTTGTTAAAAAATCATAAATTAGTCGTGCTCTCGTAAGCCCCCGTTTGTGCGAATTCTATCATGTCTTTTTCTTGTTGCTCGTAAGAAACTGTCAACATCATAACTATTATTATGGTCACGAACGGTAAAAATTACTGGCACTATATCACCGGGGAAAAAACATATTCCTGATTTATTTCACAAATATCTCTGGTATTGCTTTCTCCTTAATTTTTTTTTCTCCAGAAAAATGGACAAAACTATTTACAACGTATCGGTTATCTGTTAACATTATAATAAATTACAATGCCGAATCGCATTAGAACGTGTATTGTACTTAAGTGTGTTTCAAAACCACTTTTAATCAAATAAATCACTGACATAAATATCAATGCAATTAGAAAGTTCTTTGTTATCATCAGTTGCTTTATACGTAATTTAATAGGCGTATTTGCACAACTAAATATGTAGACTTTTAATTGCACATGGATTTCTTCTGCGATAAAGTTTATTTTCTAAATACAACAAAAAACACTGAGCCGATTTTCATGAAACTAAATTTATTCAAGAATTATTTACTATCTGCTTATGACCTATACCGATGCCAGGTGTCGTGCATATTTGCGGAAATCCCCAAGTTCAACACTTAGCTCAGAATTAGTTTTCTTTCTTGATTACTTAATTTGCGCCTGGGCATTATGCAACTTGTGACGTGCTAACCCATATCCTCGTAATTTGAAAGCAAACGCTTTCACAAAACAGTGTCCCTGATATCAGATGACTAATACAGCCACATTCGGTCAGGGTCGACCGAATCACTTGAATGTTGCCAATGCAAAAATCAGTTAAGCCCACCTCAGATTTCGTTATATTGCCACGAGAACGATATTATTAAATCAGTAACAAAATAACATACCGCTAGAATTGTTGGAAGTAAATAGAACGCGGTATCGTCCTTGTTCCTGTCCGTAGAAAATCCAGCAACATTCTTAAGGCCCGTCTACCTGGCGCTTGAGCTGCGTTGCAGAGTGTTCGAAATACACGTTTTTCAACGAAACTATTAAGCGTGCGTCCAACGTGCTGATCTACNGTATTGCGTAAAAATGGAATGGATGCTACAGCAAGATTTTATCTTTCATGCGATGTTTTCACTATTTTTAAAACAGGAAGCAAGAGCAAAGTTCCAGAATTAAGGAGTTAAAAATAACCTTCTAAGCATTAAGGGAAACAAAATTAAAAGAATTTATTCGGATAAAAGATTATTTTTGTTTCNCGCAGCACGACGAGAACACTGCACGCTAGTTCAGAGCCTTGCGCTTAGCGGCGATGGCGTACTTGATGCGCGTGGCAGTGTCGCCCTTATCGCTCCCGCGCTTCTCGGCCTAAACCTGGGAAAAAGTCCCAGGTAGACGGGCGCCATAAATACGCCTCTCCTTTTTCTCCACTGCCTCTGTCGCATGTCGGACGTTATCGGCGAGGAAGCGCTGCCACATTCGCTGTTATTTCCACAGGAAGGAGTTGCGGTATCATGAATAGGAGGGATTTGCTTTGATGTTTGTATTGAAGAACTTAAACGAAATTTAATGACGTTAATGACGTTCGGAATAAAAGCAGCATAGTTCGTTTTTTTTCAAAATACTATTTTCTTAAAATTACATGCGTTAAAAATTATTTTGCATTAAATTTATTAAAATAAACCGAACACAATTACTTATATTTTTAATTAGTTGTGTTGGTTATACGTTACTTAGTTGATATTTGGACCATCAGGTATCATTAGATTGATCTGAATCTGCATATGCTCTACCATATTATTATTAAAATACTTAGCAACACACTAGTGAATAAATAACACCGAATGAATATATCTGAAATGTGAATACATAATATTAATATACAAATAATGTATTGATATTGTGAATAATATCAGTACTTTAAGAACAAAGGAAATTTTCTACAGGACGTTAATAACGGTCTTTCAAGCACGATGTTTGAGGTCACTCATTACTCTAATTTTTGAATGTAAATTAAAGAATCATACAACCAAAACACAAAAAAATTCTAGGCGTAAAAATGGAATGGATGCTACAGCAAGATTTTATCTTTCATGCGATGTTTTCACTATTTTTAAAACAGGAAGCAAGAGCAAAGTTCCAGAATTAAGGAGTTAAAAATAACCTTCTAAGCATTAAGGGAAACAAAATTAAAAGAATTTATTCGGATAAAAGATTATTTTTGTTTTCAACTATGTTTTGAAGAGCGTTTATGGTTAGATACCGTTGTTACTTGAATGATTTCAGTAACATGGAAAACGCACTTTCTGAACGGGTTTACAAACAATTTGAAATGCAGGCAATAAATTGTTACAAAATAAAAGTAATATGGTCAAGCTAATTATTTGTAGTTGCTCACCAGACATATATCAGAAAATAAAAGTGCATCAGATGAACAACAATTTGTTTTCCTTCAATTTAGTTCAAATGAGTTCAGCAGGAACAAATCATTTACTTATTTTTTTCAAAAATTAAACTACTGCAAAACATTTTGTCGCTTTATTAGTTTCAGAAAAAAAAAGTATTGGGAAACATTTAGGCAGGCTTCATTTTTCAAAAGTTTTTGTCGATGGAAAACTTTTAATGGTGAAAAATAACAAGCACTGAGTCGTGTCGTCCTGGAGATGTTTATATAGTTCCTGCGAAACTTCAGCAATAATGCATAACTATATATTTTATATCATCACTGCATTTCCTATCAATTATCCCTTTTCCAAAACCCCCACATTTTTATAGAAGTTATAACAACCCAAGATGGAATATCCGTGACGGCACAGATTTAAATAGTTATCTACAAACAGAAATGTATCTCAAATTGTACGCTTACATTCTCATATACCTTACATTTTATAGCATTTCGAAATGTATCAGGCAATGTTTTCTCGATTATGTAGAAAAAATAAAGGCACCTAAAAGTATCTCTATTTTCAGCCGTAATTTACTAATCCATGAAATGCGAGAAGTGAAATCTGAGCACTACAAAATGACTTACTAAATACATATTTACCTAGTAATCTAAGTTTCCTGTAAGCTTTCTTCTAAACGTTTATATAATTCTTTACCACGTGATGCAACCATATAACTTCTGCCTGTAGAGAGAGTATATGGAAATCTATTTTCACCTTTTTTTATCATAAAACCGTTGCCCCCCCCCCCTTCCATCACCCGGCTCACTTCCCATAATCCTGCTCTCTCTTCCATTTTCAACTTTATGTATCTTTCTCTCTCTCTAGTATATCTCCCATTTTCATTAACTAAAACTCAATTCTCACCGAGCCGACACTGATAAAATTTCATAGTTAAGAGTTAATAATAAGGTAAAGAAAGAAAGTTCGAGAAATTTAAATTAAGTGAATAGCTCACAACGAATAATATCCAGTTGCATTTATCCTCTATTAGCTTTTACCCGCGGCTTTCCTCGCCAGCCAGTAATAAAACTATTCCTCCCATAATGTCTGTATTGTTTCGTACACTGAAGAGCCAAAAAAACTGGTACACCTGCCTAATATCGTGTAGGGCCCCCTCGAGCAAGACGACGTGGCATAGACTCGACTAATGTCTGGAGGTATGCAGGAGGCAATTCACACCATTAATCCTACAGAGCAGTCCACAAATCCACAGGAGTGCGATGCTGTGGAGATCTCTTCTGAACGGCACGTTGCAAGGCATCCCAGATATGCTCAATAATGTTCATGTCTGGTGATTTAGGTGGCCAATGGAAGTGTCTAAAGTCAGAAGAGTGTCCCTGGAGCCACTCGGTAGCAACTCTCGACGTGTGGGGTGTTGCATTGTCCTGCTGGAATTGTCCACGTCCGTGGGAATGCACAATTGACATGAATGGGTTCAGATGATCGGACAGGATGCTTACGTATTTTCACCTGTCAGATTCGTAGCTAGACGTATCAGGGGTCCCATTTCACGCCAACTGCACTCGCCCCATACCATGACAGAGTCTCCACCAGCTTGAACAGTCCCCTGTTCCATGGATTCATGAGGATGTCTCCATATCTGTACACGTCCATCCATCCGATACAATTGGAGACGAGACTCGTCAGACCAGGCAACGTGTTTCCAGCCATCAACAGTCCAATGGCGGTGTTGGCGGTCACAGGAGAGGCATAAAGCTTTGTGTCGTGCAGTCAACAACGGTACACGAGTGGGCCTTCGGCTCCGAAACGCCATATCAATGATGGTCCGTTGAATAGTTCGCACGCTGGCACTTGTTGATGCCCCAGCATTGAAATCGGCGCCAATTTGAGAAAGGGTTGCACGTCTGTCATGTTTAATGATTCTCGTCAGTCGTCGTTTGTCCTATTCGTTAAATGATCTTTTTCCGACCGCAGCGATGTCGGAGATTTGATGTTTTACCGGATTCCCAATATTCACGGTACACTCGTGAAATGGTAGTGCGCGAAAATCCAAATTTTTTCGCTACCTCGGAGATGTTATGGCTCATCTCTCGTGCGCCGACTATAACACCACGTTCAAACTCACTTAAATCTTGATAACCTGCCATTGTAGCAGCAGTAAACGATCTGGCAACTTTCCCAGACGCTTGTTGTCTTATATAGGCGCTGCCGACCGCATCGCGTTACTCTGATTGGTTCCATACCTCTGTCATTTGCATACACACGCCTATACCAGTTTTTTTAGCTCTCAAGTGTACATACTTTAGAGTTCAGTTCAGGGCCTCTCTCGCTTTTTTGTGTGACATTGTGCTTTCGTCCCTCACTAACAACTTACATTGAAGCAGCATTGTACCCCGAGAGCTATGTTTACTATATTTTTTTTCTGAGGGAATGATATATTTTTTGGGGATAAAAAGTAGCCTATGTCACTTTCCGGCCTTCCAGCATCTCTGTTCAAAAAATCACGTCGTTCCGTTGCTCCGTTGTGTCGTGAAAGAAGGACAAACAAACAAACAAACACACTTTCGCATTTATAATATTAGTTAAGCTTTCAGGCGTCCATTTACGACGCAGGGAATAAGTGCCCGGTTGTGCAGCCCACCCTCTCCCTTAGAGCTCTCGCATGTCTTGAAGCTAGACTGACGAATGAAAAATAAAATAGCGCAGTCATAAATCATTTTTTACTTCTTTCCAACGTTCCTTGTTTTATTATTCACGCCTTCCTTTGAATCCGTAATGAGTTCAGTAAAATTTCACGAATTCCGTGACCTTTATGTTATTCGCTGTATCTTCACGCTTTTCGAATCAGTTTCCTAAATACGTCATGTATCAGAAGCGTTTTATACGTCTGTTAACATAAAATTATCTTATTTTTTGGATATATTGGACATTCTCGTACATTTTATCTACACAGTATAATATTTCATATATAAATAATATTAATAAAAACCGGGAGAAAATACGTGCGTTGGTAATGCCTAGTGAAAGAAATAGTCTTTGTGCAAAGTGCGTGATGCGGAGGAATATCCTGGAAGTAGATCTTCAGCCGGGCTTCAGAAAAGTTGCAAGAAACCGCGAATGGTCTATAAGCTCCGGCGCCCTCTGTACACTAGAGCCTTAGCTCCTTGTTCATTGACGGCTACTCTAATGATAATGCAGAGCTAGTCTTATCTTCGACAAGAGAGCACAATATTTGGCCCTTGTTTTCTTGCTGCTTTGTCACTGACTCAGATTCGTTTAGTGCGTGTCTGATACATTTACGAGCCAATTGAACGTAACTCAAATATTCACGTGTTTGAAGTCAAATATCGAATCAATTCGAGAAATGTTCCTGCCCCTAACCTGTGGCTTTTCCACATACTTACTTCAGCGTATGTTATATTATAGGATGTTCACGATAAACCGAACACTTTTGAAAGCCCTGTTGAAGATCTACTTGTATGCGCATTGTATATTCTTCTACTACTATATGTAAAATTAACATTGCCATGGGCCTGATCGCTTTATCCGTGCACTGGCCAAGTAAAACTGTGTGGAATTATTAGAAAAGCACATATTTTACAAATTTGTTCATTCGTACACATATGTGCATGATAAAAAAAAACAGAAAGCAAAAGAAGTAATTTCACTATTCACAAATGTTAACTTAACACTTTGAATTTAACGTTAAGAGATGAAACTGCTTTCTCTCCGTCGCTACCAACTTTTCTGGACGCGGTGCCGCGGAGGATGAAATGTGTTGGCAGCACTACATTGTTGAAAACCTAAATACGGCAACACAGTGAGGCGGTGTGCAGGCCATGGTCTGGGGCCGCTTATTGTTCGCGAAAATACTTCCGCGCAGGCTATACTTGAATATCCTACGCGCACATCTACATATTTCGTTTTGTTATTGGCCACATATCTTTGTGAAAACAACGTTCTTACCTGATTGGGCCAATAAGAATTAAGTTACTGCGACACTTCAATAAATTAATGCAAACCTATGGAAATACTTATCTCGAAAACACGCTCCCGGGATTATTTATAATAGCTTCCACCACTCGATTAGGATGAGTATTTTATCAATTTTTACTACATCTTACCGTATTTATATCGTAACAGTATAGCGAATAGTGTTTTGACAAAGTTTATAATTTATTTCAACGAATGCAGACAACCACGCTAATTTCAGCCATTTTAATCGTACTATTTACCATAGAGTAAGAAAAGTATATATATTTATGCTACTCACTTCATAGCAGCCAATGAGGATGCAACACAGAAGAAAAGTAGTTCCGATGTTCTTAAGGTGGACTTACAACCAACCGTCACGTCCGTCAGACGTTTGTCCGTCCGGCGGTCACGTAATCTTCAACCAGTCGCAGGGAACCTTTTTTTCCTATCAGTCAAATATTTCTCCAACTTTAACTTTGGACGGACGGACGGATGGGCCACCGCCTTCTGACGACATTCCGTAGACGCGTAATACGCACTTTGAAATAAAAATGCCGCCAGGCAGACGACCAGACGCCGCCGAGTGCGTCGCCGACGCCTGGCACTCGTGTCAGCACCCATCGCTAGGGGCAGTGAGTGATATTTCGGGAAAAGATTTCGAGACAAGATACAGTCCAAAGCACTGTAGGGTCGTCCAGCTTCTTTGATTGGCTAACAAATGTTGTGGTCCGTGTTAACAGTTTGCGCACGAATCACGAAGGTTCAGTGTCGGAGTTACTCAGTCCTGAGTGGCTTGGTCAAAGACGGACACGGCACCGGCAGCCAATGGAGGTATAACAACAGCTGAGGCGTGTATATAGTATTGAAGTCTACTGTGAGCTCCGATTTTTACGCGAAAAATCACTGGCCATACCCATCGCGGATGATTCTGGCTGCGGTGTCAGAGATGAACCTGCACCCACTCGTCGTCGACCAGCAACGTGTACTCCCGAGGCTGCCGATGCCGGTTCTGCTACCGACAGACCAGGTGTAGATGAGCCGGATGTTGGTGCTAGCATCACAGAGCCATCGCGCAAAGAGGAGTCAAGTCTAGACCGCAATGATAACGTGATGGATGGCGAGACAAGTACTGCTTCTGCTCGTGTAGAAGGTATTGGTAGCGACCCTGTGATCTGTGCAGCTCTTCGTAGAGCACTGCTGCTTAACGCCCGAGACTTGGAGGCCTTGCCACCTCGTCTAGCCAAGCTAGTGACGTCACAGACTGCGAGGCGAACGTAAGTGGCCGATACGGCTGGCAGCTTGGTTGGTTTAGCCGTGTGGTGTGGGTCGTATTTCAATTAACGCTTTGAGTGCGGTACATATTTGCCGGCGATCGAGACACGCTAGAAGTGAGTCTCGTATATTCACGACTGCATCACCATCAGTTCTGCTGTTCTCCATATTCCCGTCTACAACCGTCTTATTGGTCCATACACTATAAGCAACTTTCATTACTGGCTGGCTCTCTGCCAATATAATGGCGAGTTGAAAGTGTCCCAATAAAATCTTCTTTCCCATGTCAAATAATGTACAATGTATACTGTTCATTTCAGCAATTTACACTTCTTGTATTGTTGACGTGATGTTACTTTGCATAGAGCCTTATGTAAAGTGCAGGCGAAGTAATATTTCCTCGGTCGTGTCTGTAAGTAATACGGAAGTCGAAATATTACGGCAAACTCCACACAACTCAGTTAAATTCAGTCGACATAATATTACGTCGGTAGCGCTGGAAGTGTTTGTGGCTTTTGTGTAATGATACACCACGGGGTTTAAGTTGCGTGTCCCTCAGTCTCTTGGGAATTACTTCGATTGGCTGAAGTGCACGTCATTAATTTTCCTGACAATGACGAACGAGTAAATGCATTGTTGAACGCTATTTCCTGAGATAACTTCTCGTCCACAAAGTTTTCAAGTGTAAGTAAACGTTTATCTATTAACTCATTGACTTTCAGTAATAAAAAAACATCATTCAAGTAATATAATTATTATCGTTGTGTGCTTGTGTGCACTAGAATGAGTAATAGTCAAGGATAGCTTTTTGGGCCCACGCCAGGGCTTAATTATTTCGAGCACATTACATAAAAGTAAAATAAAGCCGATTTCAACGATTTCAAACAAATTTATTTAAAGTATTTAAACATTTTCATAACTTAGTTACCACAAATTATTTCAAACAACATACATATTTTACGAAATATATTGCACATCGAGCTTCACTCCAAAGAGTACCTTCCCCGTTAGTTAAACATTATTACATAATATCATTGATAAACGAGGAATACATACATTACATATTCCAATACAATGTCACGTAGCGTATTTCCTACCGCCACTGACGTCACACAGAGGTCGTAAGGCCGTCTCGGTGGTTGTTCACGGCAAACTGAGCACTTCTGAAAGCCCTGCTTAAGATCTTCTTGTGTGCACATTGTGTATTCTTCCACCACATGTAAAAGTAACATCACCACGAGCCTAATAACTTTATTCATGCGTCGGCCAAGTGAAACTGTGAAATAATAAGGAAAGTAAATATTTCACAAATTTTCTAATCTTTATATTTATGTACATTAAAATAAAAACAGAAAGCAAAAATAAATAATTTCTCTATTCACGTATGTTTACCTAACACGTTTAATACAGGGGAAGAACACGGGACTACTTTCCCTCGGTCGTTACCAACTTAACTGGGCGCTTGCCAGTCAGCGTGCCCGTTACAATACACGCAGGCAGCGGCAGCGAAATTTTTCAAAGGTTGATTTTTCAAAAGTGCTCAGTTAACCATGAGCTCTTTAACGGCTCGGGGCTACAACTACAGCGGCTTCCGGGAGAATACTTCCTCCACGGCGTGTGTGTGTGTTGGTGAGGCGTGTAGGCGGGCGAGGACAGGGTCTAGAGGCGCCATTACGGAGGCGACGCACAAAGGCGCACGGTGCGGCGTAAACTTCAGAGGGTTGCGCGTCGACCACATTGTTATGCCACCGGCGAACTTCAGGCTTTTTAAACGACTGGACAAAGTTTTCGCGGGTCCCTGTGAGAAGTTCTCACGTTCCAGAACACGAGAGAGGAAAGCCAGTTTTGAAACGCGAGTTGTTCACAGTAATAAAAAATTTAAATTTAAATTGATTAATTTTTTTTTTTAATCAAGCCATTCGAACCTAGTGTACACGATCATTAGAGACACTGCAAATTCGCAAAAAAATTAATTTCAACTACCATAGCTATAATAACACGCTAGCTGATTTATCCTTACATGATTGGATAATCACGTTTTTTGACTTGGCGAAGATTTTTTTTTCAGACCAATCAAAAACGTTCTGCCATTTAGGCCTCAGAGCATTGGAATTCTCATAAGAAAAACTTCACACAACATTTAGAGTTCATTAAACTAACAACCTGTGGATACTTTTCCGAAAGTTCCGGGAGATGGCACCACCTCGAATCGAAACGTCGACATGAAATATTGAGACTAAGGCATATTCAAATAAAGTGATCATCTTACCCGTTCATAAAATGAAGGCACGAATTTTGTTGTAGTTTATCCAGCCCTTGCAGTGTTGTGAAATCAAATATTAACATAAACACAGAATTATAGTTGTGGAGTTGAAGTGACTTGTGGGAAAAATTAGTTTCGTGTTATGATGATTTATTAGTATTGTAATTTTCAAAATTAAAGGCAGGTAAAATTGGTTTATTTTTGTTTATGCACATTATCACAAGAAAGAAGGAGTTAACGCATTAGCATCAATATCGGGTATTCAAATTATTTACAGAGGCACATTGATAAACATATTTACATGGCAATATTTTTTTTTACATGTGGCGGTAGAAAATAAAAAGAACAAAAGATAAAAAAAAAACAAGTATGCAGAGTTTTTAAGAGCGCTGAATAAACCAGAAACAGATTCCTCGAAGAAATTTGAATCCTTGGGAAAATGGTCACATGACACATATTTGTCGCAGCATAAATGTTCGTGGTCAAATGGTGACATTTAGTATTGTTTTGGTACAACAATACCGTTAACCTACTAGATGGGGCGTCGGTTTATTGTGCTGCAATTAACTGGGCTTAAGTTCCAGCAATTAATTAATTGAAGAAGCAGAAGGTGACATAACCTATTATTTATAGTCGGTTCAAAACTACTTTTTTAAGTGGATCATGGGGTCGAAATTTCTCATTACAGCTAACTTAGTGGTTGGGTTACTAAGGAGCTGACGAAGGTTACGTGTTCAAATCCCAGATAAACTGTTTTTACACGTCTGTGTTATGTAGTTTAACATGTGATCAGCCTTCTGGAATATACAACTGGGGGTGAGGGGAGGTAATAAATACTGTAATTTAGTAATGGTGCGGGGAATAGGGAAGGTGTAGCATTAGAAACGATTATTGGCTCGACATAATTGCCAAATGAGCACGGCATATTAGTGCTGGAGTCCCATTAGCATATACATATGTCGGGAAATAAGAGCTCATCTGCATGCCGACTGTTTGCCAACTGCTAGTGCTGTTGTGCGCTGGCTGTTGGCATGCTGTGTGCAGGATGCTATAGGCTGCTCGAGGTTATTGCGCACTTTTGAAAACAAACCTTTGAAAAATATCACTGCTCGTACGTGCGTGTATTTCAACCGGCACGCCGAGTGGCATGTGTGTCAGTGAAGTTTGTAAAGTCGGGGGAAGGGAAAGTAGTTCCATGCCGTGACGTTGAGTTCAAAGTGTTGGGGTAAATATTTGTGAACACTGAAATGATTCCCTTTTATTTCTGTACTTCTGATGCATTATGAGTGCAAAGGGTTAGTAAATTTGTGAAATATATACGTTTATAATAATTTCAGTTTCACTTGACCGACGCATGAATAAAGTGATCGGGCCACTTGTAAGGCTAACTTTTCATACGGTGTAAGAATACACAATGCGCAAACAATTATATCCTAAGCAAGGCTTTCAAAAGTGCTCAATTTACCGCGAATCACCTGCAGGCGTTTTCCTCGCAAATGATCGACCAACACACGGGGTGCAGCGACTTCAAGTTTAGGGTTTCCCGCGCCGACCATAGAATATAAGCTAAGTGTATTTATTATATTCGTAATTTAGCTGGACTATGCCCACTTCATATAACAACTAAATAAAACCACGAAAAAACTACACAACCAAATGGCAGAACATATTTTCTTCATTTTTTTCTATTTAACATTATTTTTTTCCGTAGTCATCATATGCGACGGGCAATATCCAGCTAAATTATAAATATACGACGGTAAGTCAGAAAGTTCGATTCCCTATTTATTTATTTTTTTGCAGCTGAACGGGTAAAGGTAGGCTAAGATACAAAACATACTTTTATTTCGGCGCAATTCCTTTATTTTTCTACATAGGCAATCCCAGGATTTATTAAAGCATTTGTCATAGAGTAAAATGAGGTTTTCCATTTCCTAGCCGTAGAAAATGGCGTCCTGCTCATTAAGGCGCCCGTATACCTGGAACTTTTTCCCACGTTTAGACCGAGAAGCGCGGGAGCGATAAGGGCGACACTGCCACGCGCATCAAGTACGCCATCGCCGCTAAGCGCAAGGCTCTGAACTGGCGTGCAGTGTTCTCGTCGTGCTGCGTGTACCTATGGGACTTTCAGCGGTGACCATATTATTTTATTAGTGGGAAGTCTTTAGGAAGGTTCAGTGCAGGCCCCTATAGTAGTTTTGTATGTATCTGATGCGTGCATTTTGAGCTACAGCGCCTTGGAAAGGCCGTTTTTAGCGGTTTTGGAGTACTCTGAATTGATGTTTCTAACGTACGTGATATTTTGAAAGTACTTAACAGCTCTCGTCTGAAGTGTGTGTTCTTTTCGTAGATCAGCACGTTGGACGCTGGACGCACGCTTAATAGTTTCGTTGAAAAACGTGTATTTCGTACACTCTGCAACGCAGTTCAAGCGCCAGGTAGACGGGTGCCTTAAGCCGTTTCACCACTTCATATTTCACTTGGTCGTCGCTGGAAAATCGTTTGCCTCGTAGACGGTCTTCTTGCACGGCGGGTGAGTCGTTGAGCGATTATGCCAGCGCTCGTGCCACCTGCACCACAACAGCCTTGCTGCACACCTGGCAAGGTGTTCCCTATCTACGGAACAGCCCGGACTTGACACCGTCGCACTTGCATTCGTTTAGCGAGACGGAGAAACACCTGCGGCGCAGAAGATTTCCCAGCGACGACCAAGTGAAGACGAAGAGTTGGATTGGCTCAATGAGCAGGACGCCCCTTTCCATCGCCAGGGAAGTGAAAAATTTAATTTTAGGCTATTAAAAAATGCTTAAATAAATTTGTTGATTGTGTCATAAAATAAATAAATGGTGCCGAAATAGAAGGGGGTTTTGTATCTTGACCTTACCCGTTCATATACAAAACAATAGGGAAACTTATTTTCTTACTTACCGTTCAACTAAACCGTTTCCATTATGGTTATCGATTACGTGGTGTTACTTCCGTGTTTAAGGGCGCCACCTACCGGCTGGCAGCTGCGAAATCTAAATAGGGAGTCCCAAGTTAAGGAAATTTCGGCTCAGGGCGTTAATTTTAAAGATAGGCGTTTCAAACAAAATGTATTCTTCACGAACTTTTTTGGGAGAAATTCCCTACGAGCTTACATTTTAAAAATATAGAAGGGTAGTATGTACTTTTTTGTAAAACATAAAATTTAAAATTTCCTTGCAAACAGGCTGTACGTGTTATGGGAACATATTCGCTGTAGGAAACTTCTTCTAAAAAATTCTTGAAGAAAACACTTTGTTTGAAACGCTCATCTTTAAAATTAACCCACTGAGGTGAAATTTCCTAAATATGGGATTTCCTATTTAAATATTGCAGCTGCCATGTTGCGAGTATCTGTGAGACCTAAAGCGGTGACCCTATTATTTCATTGGTGGGAAGCGTATAGAGAGATTAAATAGCATGCGGCTATCATAGTTTCGCTCGTGTACGGTAAGAATGTTTTGAGATACAGTAGTCTTAGAAAGCCGTTTGTAACTATGTTGGAGAGCTCCAAAATATTTATATTAAGAGTAGTGGCACCTGTTTTCACGGAAAGATTTCAGGACAAGTTGTGTTACAAAACAATTTTAGATCACAACCGCTTTCGTTATTGTATCATTTGAATTTTTAGCCGTCTTATCCGTGTGCCCCACGAATCACGGACGGTCAGTGTGGGAGGAACCTAATTGTGATTGGCTTCACTCATGTAACAGACACTCTTCACATAAAGACAAGCGGCCAACAGCCAAATGGAGACTGCAAGTGGGCACATAGCATATTGAAGTCTAACATCCGCGTGAATCTTATCGCGAGAAACAGGTTGCCCTAATTATGAGTGATACCTTGAATATACCATTTCGTCGTCGTCTTGGGGATGTTTACTTTTCGTTGTTCAAGGGCACTCGACTCCAGACGGGAAGGCATCGTTGATCTACGACCACGTAAGGATCTTTATTTGGGTCCTAATTTTTGTGAGCCATTTTAGTGTTTTAGCGGATGGATCCCGTTGTTCCCTGCACGCTTATGTTTATATTTAATTATTTTAACACTTTCAGTAAAAAATAAATACATAATTTTAGGCGTTGCAGCTAACAAATCTTTTGTTCGGAACTGTACTGATATCCAGACGACTCTTTGTCTTACATCGGGACCAATAGAAATCTCTCGGTGCTTTATGTTACTGACAGCAGTGGTTTGTGAGGCTACGGAACATAGTCTCACAGCGAATGACGTCCCCCAGACGTAGGGAACCTTTCTCATGGGACGATATGTTCTACTGTGTACAGTGCAGACCATTCAAGACACTTCATATGCAACGTCCCAGATAGAGAACACTGTGACTGAAAGAGTTCGCCTATGAAAATAAGCAGTACTATATAGCTTAATTCACATTGTCATGAACACTAGGGTTGTTGATTAAAAAAAAACAATAGGCATATGTATGATATTTTATGTGCATTAATGCTGGTAAAGTTTCATCAAGACATTTATTTTATGGAAGACGCAAGACCTAACACCGTTAATTGTCAGGGACAGCGGTGGCGTAGTGGCCAGGGCGCTCGCCTCCCACCACGGCGATCCGGGTTCGATCCCCAGCGGGATCACTCCCGGATTTTCGCATGTGGGAATCGTGCTGGACGATGCCGTTTGCCGGTGGATTTTATCGTATCGGGGTACTCCCGTTCCCTCCGCCCTTGCATTCCAGCGCCGCTCCATTCTAGGGTTTCATTTCTGTCATGCTCGGGGATGACGGTCACCTACGGGTCCCAGCTGGAAAGACCGTCACTCGGAGGGCGTTGCCTTGCCCTGGGTGCACTCCCCACACGCCATTATTATACAGTTAATTGTCAATTCCGTTATTATGCCAACTAAAGGTTTGTTTCGAGATCATGGAAGTCTAATTTAAACGCCTTTGCGAATTAGATAGGTGGTAAATATATACTCTGAGGCGGCACAAGTCATGGGATACCTCCTAATACCATGTCGGACCTCCTTTTGCCCGGCGAAGTGCAGCAACTCGACGTGGCATGGACTCAACAAGTCGTTGGAAGTCCCCGGAAGAAATATTGAGCCATGCTGCCTCTATAGACGTCCATAATTGCGAAAAAGTTGCCGGCGCAGGAGTTTGTGCGCGAACTGACTTCTCGATTATGTCCCATAAATGTTCGATGGGATTCATGTCGGACGATCTTGGTGGCCAAATCATTCGCTGGAATTGTCCAGAATAAATAACAGAATAAATAACATAATAAATACTCAGTTCGAATGGTAATTTAATTAGTATTAAAACGAAAAATGATTTTTTATTGGTCTTAATTTAAGTTTTTAATACAAAAACAGATTGATTTAATAAATTATGCATGTAGGTATACTGCTGATTGAAATTTTTTTTTAAATAGGATTATTGTGAGTTGTAACTAAACGCACGAATTGATGGAATTTTGAGTTTTTTAAAGAGAGGAATATAAATTTAAAAATACTCACTCGTTTGTTTGATTAGTTTTTGAAAAGTAATTTCTTGACCATTTCGTAGTATTTTCAGGTTTTTTTATGAACGAGAAGAACAACCAGTGCTAAACAAACACTAACTTAATATTACTGAATGTGTATGAAGGTAGTTTTCCGTGGCTCTCTAGGTCCTAATAACTGCAGCCACTGTGAGCTGCAAGTTCGCAAGTGAAGCTGAACTAGTTGGCCAACTCCTCTCTTGTTCCTGCAGCACCGCGCTATTGCCGGGTCGGGACTGTACATCTCATCTCTTGGCTCCATTGTGCCAGTTCGGAACAACCCCGCGTCTTTGATGTCGGCTCCTTAATTACGGGAGGCAGAAGACTTCTTTGTGAAGATAAAGGAAACAGATACAAGTGCAGCCGACAAGCCAAATTAATCGTATCTTGGTACTTTCTGCCTCGGTATTCGTAAGGGTGTTATCGCCTAAACATGTTTTCGCCGTGGAAAAAGATATGTTCGACTCCAATGAAACATTCGTTAATTCAGTTGCAGCCAGATGAAATACAGCTATTTCAATGATTTAATTATTGATCTTTTAACGCTTTGAGGTCTTAAACACATTGACCGGCATCCAAAATAAACTAAAAGTAAGTATCCGCCAAAACAGAAAAAAACAAAGACTACTTAACAATACAGAGCCGAAACATTCCCATACACTGCGATAAGGTTTATTCTATTCAGGTCAAGGAAAAAAAAAACCAGATTTCTTATGGAAGAGTTTGGTATAGGTAAAATTTCCGCCGCAAGATGCACTGGTGTTCCAAAGAGTTTACTTTAAAGCTGGCGGTAAATTGAGAAATCATATTTATTTGTGTGTTTAAAGTTTTCGTTTGGCTTGAATTGTGATGTATACTTAGGCCACCCAAAATTTTAAGTAATAACTTTATATCGTAAATATTATTCCCGTCCTCCAGCGGTGTTTAAAAGAGCAAACAGTAACAACACAACTGTGTTAGGCACTGAGTGTTCATAAGCAAGGTTATTTAAATGGAAAATAGTTACGAATTTAAGTGTTAAAAAAATATAACTGCCATCGAAAGGAACTTTGTATTATTCTCCTTTTCCTCAATCAAACTGCACAGGAACGCCATAAAAATGATATTGTTAACAATTTCACTAATTGTTTTTTCGTTTCAGTTGTCATTTAAGTAAAGTAATTGTGAGCCAACGTTTTGCTAAATCCAGTTTTACGACAGAATATTAACCAACACGCAGACATATTTCGTTATATTTCCACTTTAGTGCCAAGAACGAAGTTCATTCTTTACGTAGATTCTAACAAAATAAAAATAGAACAATTTTACACAATTATATTTATTTGATGAAAAATTGAAATTATACCGTTTATTTACATACAGAATAGGAAAATTTGGTACATATGCGACGCCAGTGCAACCTGGGGTCCGTTTCACAGAACTACGTGTTCACCAGTTATTAGTTACAAGTTACACACGGTACTATATACAAGTATTTGTAAATTTCGTTTCACAAGCAATACTAGAATCTAAAAGAACTTGTAATTTGTTTTTTTCTGAAAAGTTTTGGTATAGTAGTAATTACTAGTCCTTTTCTACAATTGTGCTTGTTTATTTTACAAGTAAACAAAACACCGAAATCAAATGAAAATAAATTGAATTCATTGAAGAGGATTAGAGAAGCAATATCTTGTTCGGTACTAATTTCAGATAAGTTAACGAAGCCCGATAAATTACATAAATGGGAGAATATTCGAGACAGCGCGATGGCTTTTTGACTTTTGTTTCGGTAAAGGAATTGCCTCACCACTTCGTGTCTGTGTAATTATCTAATCAGTGACAATACCATTTCTGTTGTTCTCTGTCTACCCATTTATCACGGTCCTATACGAGGTGTTTTTGAGTAACATATAGAAATCCAAAACCACACCATCTATGGATTAATATAAACAAAAAATCCTGGTAACAGAAATTTTGGAAAGGTTATTTAGTACTTTTCAATTTAATTGGAAGTTAGGCGAAACAGCGCAGGGAGTCCGCAACTCCACGCCATGTTGAGAGCGCCTGCACATAAGGTAACATAAACTCAAGGCACGTGGGCGTCGCTAGTGATTGGTTGTTAGTACATGTGTGTCTAACTACATGAACAATGTGAGATTAGCAATTGACTAGCAAAGGCTGCCAGAAGTATATTGAAATTATTTCATCAGGTGAAGCAGTTACTTATACACTGAAGCAAAAAAAAAAAAAAAAAAAAAAA
>NQII01000493.1:290667-305970 GCA_002778355.1 Clitarchus hookeri
AACGCGATGCGGTCGGCAGCTAGATCGGTTACTGCTGCTACAATGGCAGGTTATCAAGATTTAAGTGAGTTTGAACGTGGTGATATAGTCGGCGCACGAGAGATGCGACATAGCATCTCCGAGGTAGCGATAACATTTGGATGTTCGCGTACGACCATTTCACGAGTGTACCGTGAATATCGGGAATCCGGCAAAACATCAAATATTCGACATCGCTGCGGCCGGAAAAAGATCGTGAAAGAACGGGATAAACGGCGACTGACGAGAATCTTTNAGAACGGGATAAACGGCGACTGACGAGAATCTTTAAACGTGACAGACGTGCAACCCTTTCTCAAATGGGCGCAGATTGGATTTGTGGACTGCCCTGCAGGATTCATGGNTAGTCATAGAAAAAGAGCGAATGATAATTACTTTTAATTTAGCTGGCACTGAAATTTATAGTGTGCGAGACTGAGGACCCATGTAGTAACTTATCCTTGCGACATAGGGTTTCAGTACACTGGAAGATACGTACCACTTACATTAAGGCCCATAAACAAAACACTTGTAAATAAAAAAAACCAACGATTAAAGCAAAACTAAACAAACAACCTGAAGGTTAAGCATAGAATTTTAATTTCAGATGACATTCATAGGCAGCTGTTTCAAAATCTATAATCACGTTTAAGTAGTAGAAAAAAATCANAATTTTAATTTCAGATGACATTCATAGGCAGCTGTTTCAAAATCTATAATCACGTTTAAGTAGTAGAAAAAAATCAATAATCGCAGCTTATTAACTTAAAATTGTGTACGGCAATAATATTAATATTGAAATCAAATTAATTTGGCAGCTGGCAGTTAAGTGTTTCTAAACAGTGCAAAAATTTAAATTGTTCTGTCTGAATGTTAAGATCACTCTTAACATACCACACAAACTCACTTTAAAATTTGCCCGGCTTAGCTCAGTAAATAAGGTAGAGTCACAAATAAATAGTTCTCTGAGGGATGAGTAGTTTAAGTTCAAGAAGTATTAAACAGTAAACATAATTGCAGGGTTATCTAACACAGTTTTACCTAAGGTATTACTGCGTATTAAAAACTGCATTTTTACCTGTATAAATTTTACCAGTAGTAAAATGCCGAAAAACACATTAGCCCTCCTCTTTTGAACTTCTGCGCACGAGGTCGCCCATAATTGAACAAATTATCATTCTTCACGTCTATACAGTTAATTCACTTAATTTTTATCAAATTTTCAGTAATCTGGGTCAGCAGCCCTGGCTGACTAGCTTGACGTGGCTTAACATACAACATGTCGCTCAAGTTCGTTCTCAAACACAAACTTTTACAGCGAAAGTTCCAAACTTTAAATTACATGAGAAATATAGGGCTTAACTCAANCTTTAAATTACATGAGAAATATATGGCTTAACTCAAGGGCACATTCAAAAAACACCCCCCTGCTTGTGAAGTCATGCTAAGCTGCCAACTTAAGAAAAACATAAACATATATGGCGTTAACTAAAACTGTTAAAACATACAAATGTAAGCTGCTTTTAAAAATTACATTCAAAATAAAACAATTAACAAACGGAAAAACAAATATTTCATTTTGAAAACAAAATAATTATGCTGCCAAAAATATACATGTTACCAACAACATACATGCAGCGATAAATAAACATAGGCAACTGCCAACATAACTGTACCCCAGATTAATAAACAACACCTCACAGGAATGCTCCACCAAGCTTAAGCTTAATGTTTGTTTCCACAATTAATCAAGTCAAAGGTTAGTAAACTTAATGTGACGTTAACAATACCGAAATATACATTATTATTATAGTTGTCTTAGTGACTTATACAAATATTAAACGAGGCAAAGTTAAAAGCAAATTGTAGTGATCAATGAACATTGTAATATAATAATACTAGAATATTTAATCACACGCAAATACAACATTAAATTCTAATAAAGGATAAACAACAATGGCATACGATATACTTCACAAAGAAACTTAGGATTAAGTATAACATTTATTTTACAAAAAATGAATCTATCCTTTTCTTACCTCGCTGTCGAGGATTACGTAAAGCCCCTGTCACAATGTCAAATTTTTCCGTCGAACTGCTTCCAATAAGTTTGGTCAAACGAAATTGGACAGTTATGACGTCATCGAAACGTCATAACCGCCGCCACATTTGTCAGAANTCAAACGAAGTTGGACAGTTATGACGTCATCGAAACGTCATAACCGCCGCCACATTTGTCAGAAAAAGTTGGGTGGCTTCAGTTACCACCAAACACTTGAAGATTGGACCGGTTATAAAATATATTCGATGTTTGGCGGTCTAAGCCAATCAGAATCGTGCACGAGAAAAACGGACGACGCGAAACTTTAAAATAACGAACAGTTACTGAAGACGAAGTAGGTTATGAAGATAATTAATTTATGTAGAAGCTGTTTGGGCGTGAATGCTATGTTTAGTGAATATTGAACATAATATTACGAACTCAGAGGAATTAAATTTCATTGTGAAGGAAACATCTCTGATAAATATAATTTGCATTTAGTAAAGTAGCGAAAATAAATTACTACTTTCCTTGCATTTCTTCCTGTAATGTACTGCATGGAAAAACAACAGCGATATCTCGCTACGAAAATAATTTTTAAATAATGATTCAAATTAGATTCTCCCAGCAAAAAAAAATTGACAGTGTGACACATTTTCAAACAAATTCAGTATTATGTGATAAAATTCGTTGGAAGGAAAAATTTGATGGCCGTATTTTGTCTTCAAGTTTTATTGACAAATATAGTTTAAGGCGAAAATTTGACAGTGTGGCAGGGGCTTTGCACACAGCGCTCCCCTTGGGACTGCAGGTGTCGATGATAAGAGATCGTTGGCCGTCGGGAATCATCGGGTCGCGGTCGGGTCGGACATTCCAAACCGCCAGAAAGGACAGCATGATGCTGGCGAGAAAATAGTTTAGTTTCGTGCGAGTCGGTGAGGCGACAGTAGCTCTTTTCTCTTCGCTGCTCGCGGCGTTTGTGTTAGGTCAGGGAAAGTCTTCAAGTCGAAGAACCTGTAGCTTACTGGAATGCTGGTGCATACATCAAGTGCTGGCGCTACTTAAAGCGTCCTAAAATAACAAGCGGGAGAGGCTTGAACGATATCGTTGCACGGGCAGACGGACCCGCAAGCCAGCTGCCACGATAAAAATGTCTAATTAACGTGTGCTTCGAAAATCACTGTCACTTAAATCTTATTTGTTCCCGGAATAAGTTCGTCGGGTTTTAAGGCACCGCTTACTGATGACGGCGTCCTTTTCACACGCAAACAGCACTGCGTAAACTTATCAGTGTTCAACAATAGTAATTTAAGGCGCTGTCTATTCAAACTTAATGACGCGCTGCCAAATTTAACTCAAATCTGATCAATTATTTGCTTTGTTTCTAACATAAAAACAATATATACAAGAATTAACTCATATAATAAGAACAACATATCCCGTAACTTTACGCGGGAAAACTCGTTACTGCTCGTTGCGTAATCACGTTAACAACCACGTAATATTGTAAACAAAGAAACTTCTCTGTTTTCAGAACAAAACACGAAAAAAAAAAAAAAAAAAATACACATATACACGCAGGATTAAACATCTAGTACATGGAAAATAAATCCACATTACCTGTATTGAACTTTGCTACAGACGTCCCACCAATAAAATGATAGGGTCAGCGTTGAAAGTGCCATAGGTAGACGCAGCACTACGAGAACACCCCACGCTAGTTCACAGCCCTGCGCGTAGCGGCGATGGCGCTCTTGTAGCGCGCGCCAGTGTGACCCTTATAGCTCCTGCGCTTCTCGGTCAATAAAGGAGGAAAAACGACGCAGGCAGGCAGGCAGGCGGGGAACTAGTGCAGAAGTACAGCGGTGGAAACGGGGCAGCCAACTTGCGAACGTGAAAGTGCCCTCCGGCGTTTGTCGAACACGAGCGTGGGCGGCCTGCAGCAAGGGACCGAGCTGGCGGAGCGTGCAACGTGTACAGTGCTTCACGTAGCGGAAGAGGCTGGGGTGGCGTTGCCAAGCGATGCTCGCTGCGAAACTTACAAGCAAACATCCTGAATATATCCGTCCCGTGTAAACAGAAAACGCTCTCCGCCGAGCGGCGATGAAGAAGTCAAGTGCACCCGGAGTTTTACCCAAGTACGAGGGCGGAAACAATAGTCAGCGATATAGTCCAGGGAATTTTTTTCGCGATTTTCTTTCGAGGACTAGCAACTTATAAAAAAACACGTACATTTTAATTTTGTTTTAGATTGTATTGCAGTTTTTAAAGACACGCCGAGGACGAATATTGAGCCAGTAGCTAGCCTTAATGAAAACGAAGACTTATTTCACCAATGAACAACTAACTTATGCCCGAGTATTTGTGGAATCTAGCCTGTTTGTTTAAATTTTGAGGGTTTTTTTTATTAAGCTATTAAACGAGTCCCCAGTATGTTTAATTACGAAAAGAAAACATCCCAGAAGAGACGGACTGGCACTTTCGAACTATCAAGTGTACAATAAATAATATTTTAGTGTCAAATAACTGAAAGAAAAGCCAAAAAAATGTGTTGTAATTTTTTTTTCGTACGTACATACGTACGTTTATAATATGCAAAAATTGATTTTATAAATAAAATTTACAATGTGGCCTAACAAAAAGTCAGCGTAGCTCTTGAAATAATTTAAACTATTAATTCAGTGCAGCCAATCAAAGGACAGACAGAATTATATATATCATATACCATATCAGTGAATGAAACCATAGTAAAATATTAGAAAAATGCATTACAAGACTTGTGTTTAAATATGTTTTAAGAAATATAATTTCCCGTACGACCGTAGTGCATGCATTACTTCCTCCAGGAGATTCATTTTTCCATTTGAGGAAAAATTGATGTAATACTAACAAACAAGTAAGAATTGGAAGTAACATTTTATTGAATGTCGTCTTCTATTTTTAAGTAAAGAAAATTATACCGGATTAATTTTCCGAGGAAATATTGTTAAAACACAATACAGAATGGGATAAATAATCGTGCAAACACTTGATGTTTCCGAATGCCATAAATCTCCAACCTCTGCTTCCTTTACACAACCCCGATTTAACTGAGTTGGTCGCACACGAGGCATTAATGACTACTGGAGAGTTTTCTTTTACTATGTAATATCTTTGGCTGAAATATATGTGATATGTACATTATAATGTTATATTCAGGCGGCTTTATTAGCGTTAAAGAGTAACGAATAATGAATGACAAGTCTTTATCCTTTAAACGCTAAACACTGTACTTTCTACATTAATTCGTTTTCCATAGGCACGGCTTTAAATTTTAAGCACACTGAAATTTTTTTGTGGGCAATTGAATAAAATGTAAATATTAAGTGAAAACAAGAAACAAGGAAGGATAAACGACGACCGCAGGACGAAAATAAGCTGACGGATTCCAGGTTCCGTCGATGGATGCGACATATATTGCTAGAATTATGATGCTACTTAAGTGCAGCCGCATCCACTATGGCGAATTTTTTAATGAATGCCTTAAACTAATGGATTCATCAGGGAAACGGACGCCGATTTCCGTGAACTCACCCCATCTGGCGAGTACTTAGACAGCGGTCCTGAACTGCTGAACTCGTCCAGGACATCTTTCAGCTTCTTGGTGGAATCTGCAACGGTAGAACAAACAAAATCACGTCTGAAATCCAGCTTCCTTGAAGAATCCTAATGATAGCAAAATAAATAATTTCAGTAATGGCGCTTTCATTTGAAATATCATTTCACGTGATAGATTCTTTCACAGTTCTTCAGAAACTGGTCACAAACACACAAGCATCGTGCAGCAACAAGTCGAATTACAAAATTGAATCTAGTCGGCCGTAATAATGAGAAATCTACTTCGTGAAATGTGTAAACGCAAAAGTGTTCGGCTCGAAGTCCACTTGGCGGGACGAGATACTTTAATTACTATATATGTTGTTTAAGTTACGTTCAGTTGCAGAAGAAGGATTTTCTAAAGTGCTCGGTTAGCCGTGAAGAGCTTTCAGAAATAATTACAGTCTGTATAACACGGGTATCGCACCGCAAGTACAACGGCGACCCTGCGATCTATTGGACGCGGGTAGCAAAGTCCCACACATGCCTCATCGTAGTTTCAAGTTTGTTATGGTGTGGTCAGGCCTTAGCTGAACGGCTTGCCTGATCACACCTTCAAACATTAAACCTGCAAACGAGCGGGATTGCAACGCCACCATTTGATCGTCGATCCTTGCGAAACAAGACAGTTGCAGAAATCCCCTCCACCGGTCACTGAGCGGGGCCGCAGAACCACGCGCTTGATATAGGCCAGCGTCTGTCGGTCGTAGTGTGTCAGTCGTCTTTAGTCCTTCGGGCGACCCGAACAGCGAAGCAGACCAGGAAGATGGGTGTGTACGGCCGACGGTAACCGTCTCTTAGAATCAGCCTCCAGCAACATTAACAAGGTGATGACTTTCCAGATAGGGTTAAATAAAATGGCGTGAAGTATAAAAATATAAATAATGAATCATCTTAAATTCAATGTAAAGCTCCCCCGATCAAGATTCATTTAAATAATAATTGTATAACCATAAATGTTAATAAACCTCATCAGATACTGTTGTGCTCTACCGAAGTCATTGAGTGATAATTGAGTTACGCCCCCAGCATCTTTCAAGTATGGATTGTCTGAAAAGCTATTTCGTAACAACGTGAGTAGTCAATTCACGGTTACGTCTATCTTTCTGAAGCCCTGCCANCAATAATAATTGTATAACCATAAATGTTAATAAACCTCATCAGATACTGTTGTGCTCTACCGAAGTCATTGAGTGATAATTGAGTTACGCCCCCAGCATCTTTCAAGTACGGATTGTCTGAAAAGCTATTTCGTAACAACGTGAGTAGTCAATTCACGGTTACGTCTATCTTTCTGAAGCCCTGCCAAATTTCTAATTCCAGGACACTCCTCCACCTTATGCAACCAAAGCCTAAGCAAATATAGAAAATTACAACAAAGGGACAACGCACTCCATTCGTGCGCACTCGGTGAAATAGCATTTTGCATAAGAACTATTTATTACTAGACATTACCACACATTTATTTTATACCAGTTTTTATTCATTAAATTAAATATTATAGTTTTAAAACCAAATATAAATAAATAAAAGTTACATTTATACAAAAATAAGGTATTTTATGTTAATACAAGTACAAAAGGCTTGTGATATACGTAAAGTATTTAGGAAACAACCAAACACGTAAAATACGTGGGGGTGATTTTTCAAAATTTTTGATTAAAAAAATTTGAAGAAACCGCGTGTAGATTATATAGTGTGTTGCAAGAGCGCATTTTCGTGCATACGATCCGACAGGATATGCGTTTTCACCTCCACGTCAACTGCATAAGAATAACACACGAAAATTAAATACGCGTCAATGCAAACTTGACTGACTGTTTGGACGTGACAGACTTGCGGCGAGTCAACGCCTGCATTAACGACCAGGGCAGAACCTCAGGAAAGTTTTTCGCGACTGTCTGAAACCTACACTTTACAGTAGGGAGCTGACGAGAAGGCAAGGCTGAGAGGCGGGGTGGTGGTCGGGGCCGCAAACCCTCCCTTGCCCCCTTCCGGCGTTTAAAGACCGCTGACAGAGTAACGGGTCACCCTCGCTACTAGTCATTCCAAAATATACAGCTCTCTGGAAGTCAGTCACGAGTTAGTGTCGGTTGCGTGCGTATCAGGACGGTATATTATGGCGCAGTCTAGGAAGAAAGGGAAAACTATGCACAGCGAAGCGAGGAAGGTGATCAGACATGTGATAAATAAATGTGACGAAGAAGCTACTGATGGTCAAATAAAACATTTATTATCTCAATCCAATCTGCGTGCATCAGAATACACTGGAATTTCTATGAGAAGTGTTTCCAGAATTCGCAAAGAAGGTGCCGATGCTTGTAACAGTTCGCTGTCAACATCAGGCAAACACCGAAAACGTCCGCGTGAAAGAAATGTGCGCTGTGACTCATTTGATAGGAGAGTAATCAGAGACGTCATTCATGATTTTTATTTAGTACAGAAACAAGTACCAACATGTCCTAAGCTTCTCGTTGNTATTATCTCAATCCAATCTGCGTGCATCAGAATACACTGGAATTTCTATGAGAAGTGTTTCCAGAATTCGCAAAGGAGGTGCTGATGCTTGTAACAGTTCGCTGTCAACACCAGGCAAACACCGAAAGCGTCTGCATGAAAGATTTGAAAGGAGAGTAATAAGAGACGTCATTCATGATTTTTATTTAGTACAGAAACAAGTACCAACATGTCCTAAGCTTCTCGTTGCTTTGAGAGAAAAAATTGATTTTCCATGGGGTGTTCACACGCTCAGGCGGATACTGAAAGAAATGGGGTTTAAATGGAAACGGTGTAACAGTTCTCGGAAACTATTAGTGGAAAGACCGCACATTGTCCACTGGCGTTGTAAATACTTAAAATCAATTCTCCACTACAGAATGGAGGGGCGCCCCATAATTTACATTGATGAAACCTGGGTTGATAGCAACATCACATTTAACAAATGTTGGCAAAGTGATACTGAACGTGGTGTGTTAACCAACAGCAGTTCTTCGAACCGTTTAATTGTTGTTCATGCAGGTGCTAAAACTGGATTAATTGAAAATGCACTGCTAATTTTTCCAGCAGGCAGAGCTACGGGGGACTACCATGGGCAGATGAATTCTGCGAACTTCGAAAAGTGGATGCATAATCAGTTATTGCCAAACCTACCGGAAAAGTCTGTTGTTATTATGGACAATGCGCCTTACCACTCAGTGCAAGAAAATAAACCCCCATCGAAGTATGCAGTGAAAAAGGAAATGGAGTCATGGTTGACCAATAACAACATTCCCTTTACTCATGAAATGCGAAAAACAGAGCTTTTCGACTTAATTGCGCAGAACAGGAAGCCTGAAAAAGTATTTCGCATTGACCAACTTTTAAAACTGCACGGACACGATGTTCTTAGACTTCCTCCTTATATGTGCGAACTTAATCCCATTGAACTAGCGTGGTCTAAAACAAAGAGACTAGTGCGGGAAAAGAACATTACTGCTAGCTTGTCGTTAACAAAGCTAATGGAAATCACGACGGAAGCAATATCTTCCGTCGCTGAAGAAGACTGGCAAGGATACTGTTCGCATGTCCAAAATATAGAAGCAGACTACTGGCAAAAGGACTGTCGTGTGGAAGACGCAATAGACAGTTTTGTGGTATGCCTAGGCCGTGACTCCAGTGGCTCGAGTGATTCATCTGACGACGAATTTTCCTCTTCCGAATCGGAACTGGCGCTGCCACTTTCCGAAAGTGAATAAATTATCACCGAACAACAACATCCACTGTTTGAGGTAAGCGGTAATACTATAATATCCTTTCAGAGTATTTTAAAGTTATGCATTCCTGACCTTAACTGTTTTCGCCCTAAATTTATGCCATCAAAATTGTTTTCAGGTCACTATGGTTGTTTCGCAGGTATTTAAGTAAAACAATTTAAGTTAAGACAGTTTAAAAATGTTGTTTTTGGCCATACTGAAAGTCTTCAAATTAGTATTGGTAATGTAAAAGATGTTTTAACAATTGTATCTATTGTGAAATGTGATTAATTTTCGTACGGGAACAGATTGCGAATATGTACAATAAATAGCTCGCTTTAAAAATGTGTACTTCAAACACAATGTAAAACATTTCGCGCACCAGGCAAACGGGCACCTTAAATTGCGAATTTAAAGGTTACTGTCAAAAGAAATAATAGAGGCGTATACCATGACATTATAGAGTATATTTGTATGCGTGTCGTATGAAAGGAAAATCTCCCTGCGAACTGATAGTTTTAGTACTGGTAGTAAAGGTTGGAGGCCCCGGTGGTGACATTGCGGCCCACCGGGCCCACCCTCCCGCTCACCCACCCTGCCCAAATTCCAGAGCCTCGCCTTCTCGTGAGCTCCGGACAATACTCAAATCCGTCCTCTCATTTATAAACAATTTTACAGTTTACTAGCGACTGAAATACAGGTACTTATTTATGGTACATTCGTGGTTACTTGCAACTTTTCTGAAGCTCTGCTAGAGTTCTACTTTCAGACTATTTCCTTCGCCTTATACTCGAAGCCAATTATAGAAAATTACAACAAAGTGACAACGCACCGCACACACACCTGTTTTCCCTCTGTTTTTAATTATATTAATTATAAATTAAATACTGTCATATATAAGTAAAGCTGGAATATAAGTAAATGTTTAATTTAAACAAAATAAGAAATTTTTATATTAACAGAAGTCTGAAGCGCTTGTGAAACATTAGGTGCATATTTAGGAAACAACCAAACACGTGATGCGTGGGGTGATTGTTTAAAGGTTTGATGCAAAAAGAGTGAAGTTACCGCAAATACACTATGGGGTGTTCACAGTAAAGTGAGCACTTCTGAGGTCCTTGTTACTTTTTTCGTATGAGATATTTCGTATCCTTCCACCACATTTTAAAATAAGTATTGCCATGTGAGTAATAAACACAGTGTGTATATTCCACCGCACTCGGAAGTTAACGTCTATGGCTACAATAAAATATATTTATTGACTATTATTATAAATCAAAGGGCTTTCAAAAGTGCTCACTTTACCATGAATAGCCTATATACTAAACGTGCCCCTTCGGCGGGACACCCGTGGCCCACTGTGAGTGATGCAAGTTCCTTACCTGGTAGGCACTGTGCTTCTTCGTTGGTTTAACGCGTGCATTTCTTGAAAAGGTAAGCGGCAGTGTAATAAATAACAAACGTTTCAATTTTTTAACATTTACATTTTATTTAATGAAATGTCATTAAGAAATTTATCTACGCTCTCCCGTCATGAAATTAAATGCAACGTCAGATAACCAACAGCAGTAGCTTTGAAGGAACAGCAGACTGAAGACGTCAAGTTTACAAGTGACTGGAGATCTTCGTTCCATTTCACTTCATCCAATAACCCGTTTAAAATACTTCCTGTTATGTCTGCAGTAAACTCGTGTGTTTCGGCTCCGCCTACAAGTGCGTAGGTAACACTTGCGAATAATTTTAAACCACTATTCAATTATACACTTTCATTAGTTTCTACGAACCATATGAAGCAGCTTTTTTTTTTATAGACATTACTCGTGAAAACAAAAAGACTTACAAAATACAGGTTTATTATACATTTTTATAAAGTTACCTGCGAGTGTTTACGCGTATTCAGAAATGGGATTACCGCNACCTGCGAGTGTTTACGCGTATTCAGAAATGGGATTACCGCCGTGTGGTGCACCAAGACGTCTGTTTTTCTTCCCCGTGCGTCGTTCAAACTTGTCACGCGTACTGACGGGAGGTCGATAGACAAGAACGCCAGTGTTCCGAAGGCCACAGGTCTATTTCGAAGTCGCATTCCTCGCAAAGAGAAGATGGATGTGGACGCGACAATGCGACGGATCGCCGCCAGTCTTTGGCAGGAGTCGCGAAGGCATTCCTCATCGTTAATCATTCAGGCGGGCGGATATATATGACACACCCTCCTCGCTCGACCGTACAGGATCCCTGGGACTTCTTCTGTGCGAAACGCCCTCAAGTCTCGAGTTTATAGTCCATTGAAATTAAATTAAATACATTTTTTATAGTAGCCTTCCAAAAATGAACGAAGTTCATGTTTTTCGTAAATTTTGCACACGATATATTTTCTAGCAACATGTATCTGAATCATCTTCCGTTTCATATAATGAGTCACAAATNAAAAAAAAAAAAAAACACTCGAGAACTTTTTTTGTAAGGCAGTTGACACAATTAATAAATATATATATATATATATATATTTATATATCAAAATACGAAATGTTTGTCACATTTATACAGCACGTATTTTATAAGAACCTTTTCAAGTCTTGCGAACTAAATTTAAACTGAATCAACATCCTCACGCTTAACCGAGTCTGAAAAAAATACACTCTCACTGTAATAATATTTCGCATAAGAACTATTTCTTACTAGGAATTACCAACACACATTTTTTTTCCCCTGTTTTTATTTGTATCAATAAAAATGATCTATTATATTTTACAAATAAAATATAACTAACAGTTCAATTTAATCAAATATTAGATACCAGATAACATAAGTATTATACGCTTGTTACAAATGACACATTTGCGAAACAACCAAATGCATCGTACATTGGGTGATTACTTTAAAGGTTTGGTTTAAAAAGAGTAAAGAAAACGCGAATAAACTATACAACAGGAAGCCAAGAACACGTAATCTGTTGCAAAATACACAGAGTAGACAAGTTCACAGAAGCAAAATCGCGCGAGGGCGCTTTCAGTGCAAGAGTACCCACTTTCTGAGGGCTGGGGCAACGTTGGAGACTTGGGCTCGATTCCCAATCTTCGGAGTGCTTCAGAATTCTTTTACGCATATATATCAAATAATTGTAATTTGTGACGTCATTTACGATAAATATGCTGCTTCTAATATCTCTAGAAACACTGTAAATAAGATGATATGAAAAACAAGAACACAAACTTCTTGGGAAAAAAATTGTTTCTAAGAACTTAAATAACATCTTAACATGCCAAAAAAATATAGGCAAGACTGCAAATTTATTACAAAATATTTGACAAAAGACCAAACCCCAAAAAAAATAGATATTTTCATATACATTTACACGGGTGTGACAAACACAGGCTACTCCAAGTCTGCTTCTGCCATGGCTAGACATCCATTTTACTAATATTATAAATGCGGAAGTGTCTTTGTTTGTTTGTCCTTATTTCACGTCGCAACAGAGCAACAAATCAATGTGATATTTTGTACAGAGATAGTTGGAGGGCCGGGGAGTGACATTGGCTACTTTTTATCCCGATAAAATATTTGATTCTCTCAGGAAAATGTTTTAGTAAAAATAGCGCTTGGGGTACAATGCTGCATCAATAAGTTGTTATTATAGTGTGGGACGAAAGCACAATGTCACACAAAAAAGCAATAGAGATCCTAAACCGAACTCTAACAGGATATACGAAACAACACAGACATTATGGGAGGAATGGTTGTATTATTGGCTGGTGACTTCCACCAAACTCTACCGGTGATTCAGAGGGGCACACCTGCAGATGAAATCAAAACCTGTCTCAAGTCGTCAAGCTTATGGGCAAATGTCAAGAAATTCAGCTTGATGACAAATATGAGAGTGCACCTCTACAATGACGTTGATACAGGACATTATGCTGATACACTATTATAAATTGGAGATGGGCGGTTAGAAACAGATGCCGAGGGCTGTGTGTCACTAACGGCGGATTTCAATAATTTGGTGCAGTGATACGGAACTGATTGCTAGCGTTTACCCAGATCTACAAAGAAATATAAATGACGACCAGTGGCTATGTAAAAGAACGATTCTAGCACTAAAAAATGACATCGTTAGTGCTCTGTTCTGTCTGTCTACTAACAAGTACCGTTATTTCTCCCTATAAGCTTGTTACTATAACCAGGCGAGCGAAGCTACGGGTAAGCTAGTATGAAATTAATTTATTGGCATTATTCAGTTTAAATCCCTTTTACCCGTTCAGTTCTTGTGTCAATTTTTAAGGGCACGTTGCACGTGAAGGGNTAATTTATTGGCATTATTCAGTTTAAATCCCTTTTACCCGTTCAGTTCTTGTGTCAATTTTTAAGGGCACGTTGCACATGAAGGGTATATACATGGTGATTCTAAAATCATGGGACAAACATTGAGGGGTGGTACAGCTCACTAAAACAAACAATTATTGTATGGGAATATATGGGCGGAAGTGACGCGTTGAGGCACAAACACGAAAATAACACATGAAATGCAACACATTAGATGCATGTCTGCCTTTTCGCTATTCGTAAAATCACCCATCACGGCCGAACTCTCAAGCGCAAATGCTTTGCTCGCTGATGCAGCAGGTCACTGGCGCACCGTTTGACTGCCCTCAACTATCGCCACCATTGTCAGCCAATCACACCANGCTGATGCAGCAGGTCACTGGCGCACCGTTTGACTGCCCTCAACTATCGCCACCATTGTCAGCCAATCACACCATGTGTAGAGGTCGCCAAGCATGCGTGACTGTCGGTGGATGCATTTCCAGCAACTGTTTTAACATTTTCTGTACGGAATCACTCGTTATGTATGCTGCTAATGAACATTTTATGTTTCCGTTAATGTGTTATNGAGAGAGAGAATAAGGACATTTGTTAAATGTTCACTTTGCTAATTGTTTCACTTGACTGACACGTGGATAAAATTATATGGTAATGTTAATTTAACATATGGCTGAAGAATAAACAATGTCCATACAATAATATACTAAACAGGGCTTTCAAAAGTGCTCAGTTTACCTTGAACAGCCTATAACATGTAGATATTACTTACGAGTAGCCCTACTATCTCCTCGCATAAAAATGTTTTTAGACCTCATACTTTTTGCATACTGGCATGCCAAAATCGTAATGTTAGCGTTTTGGGGACGTAAATATAATAAAAAAATAACTCACCCGAATGACATAATTTACGTAAATTTCTTAAAATGAGATTTTTTTTTTNACCTCATACTTTTTGCATACTGGCATGCCAAAATCGTAATGTTAGCGTTTTGGGGACGTAAATATAATAAAAAAATAACTCACCCGAATGACATAATTTACGTAAATTTCTTAAAATGAGATTTTTTTTTTTCGCATATTTTAGATTTTTAGAACTCCTTGAGTTTTTGTAAAGCAGATTTTGTTAAACATACCTTAAAATGAATTAAGACATGAGATTTCAGTCACCCTTGTCAAATGTTTTGTAAACGTTTTCTTTTGTTTTATTTGCACGTTCCAAAAACACTAAAATTGTGATTTTAACTGGCTATGATGCAAATAAATATGCGGTTNCGTAAATATAATAAAAAAATAACTCACCCGAATGACATAATTTACGTAAATTTCTTAAAATGAGATTTTTTTTTTGCATATTTTAGATTTTTAGAACTCCTTGAGTTTTTGTAAAGCAGATTTTGTTAAACATACCTTAAAATGAATTAAGACATGAGATTTCAGTCACCCTTGTCAAATGTTTTGTAAACGTTTTTTTTTGTTTTATTTGCACGTTCCAAAAACACTAAAATTGTGATTTTAACTGGCTATGATGCAAATAAATATGCGGTTAAAATATATTAC
>NQII01000493.1:306101-321409 GCA_002778355.1 Clitarchus hookeri
AAATATTTAATAGAGCTGCCAGTAAGAATAATCTGTCAGACGTAATTCATGGAATTTAAGTTAGATGAATAAAATAGTCTTACTGAAAGCCAAGCGGCACTTGCTACTAAATTGCGGCAGAGAAACACACGTGTGCTTGACACGTGGATGGTAGGTTAAGACACTACATCGGTAGAATTTTAAACAGACTAGCAAGATACAGAAAAAGGTCGATATGTAGCAGATATAGTCGGCTGACTTCAATTACAATTTTGTGCATGTAATATTTTGTGAATAATAAATATTTTTAATACGATTTATATAGTGACGATTTTTTTAATGTCATGGGGGCCGCGGTGGGGGTAGTGGTTAGACTACTCGCCTCCCACCCAGGCGAACAGGGCTCGATTCCCGGTGGGGCCGCTCCCGGATCTTCGCGTGTGGGATTCGTGCCGGACGATACCGCTGGTCAGCGGGTTTTCTCAGGGATCTCCCATTTCTCCCGTCCTTTCATTCCGGCGCTGCTCCATGCTCACCTCGCTTCACCCTCATTGGCTCTAAACACCTCGATGTCGAAAGCCGCTTGAATCTCTTCACTCACGAGAAGCACGCGAGTTCAGAGCCTTGCGCTTAGAGGCGATGGCGCACTTGATGCGCGTTGCAGTCACGACCCTATCGCCCCCGCGCTTCACGGCCTCGAACGCGTAAATAAGCGCCAGGTAGGCGGGAGGCCTTAAACGTCTCCGGTTGCGAACCTGGTTCGCAGTTCGCCCACGACGGCGTGTTGACCCTGGGGTCAGGCAGGGTCACATCTCGCTTGCCGGGCACGTCACCGGGTCGCCGGGAAATTAGGCCCCGAGCAGGTGGTGGCCCTGCGGGGATGGAAGTTCCACCAGGCGAGAAATTGGCGCGGCTGGCGGTCACGTGCTTACGGCCAGCTCCCACCTAACTACGTCGCTCCCTTCGAGCTTCGCTTTCGGAATTCCTCAGTTAACCACCAGATGTTAGGGAAAGGGGGGTTACTGAAGTAGGCGATAAAAAAACTGGGCACGGGGTTTCCCGAAACTGGAACTTTCTCGACCTGTGTAACGTACAAACGACTGTCGCGGCAAGTGTAAGTAAGCCCTTCCACTTTGGAGGTTCGTATAACCATTCTCGCGAAACCGTCATCATGGATTTTCTTCTTCTTCATTTTAAGAACTAACTTCAAATCGAATCTAGTTTAACTTGGTTTAATAATTCTTCAAGGAGGGCATACTGCACCCAGGATACCGATTCCCGGATTGCTCTAGTCTTAAGGCCGTTCAGAGTGCCAAGTTTTTAAAAATAGATTTTAAAGATATTTTATGATTTTTTACACGATATCAATTATACGTAAACTGAAAATTGTACATCCGAAAAGGAAACTACTGTAACAAAACTGCAGAGAAAAATATATGTACCCTGGGTAAACTGTTACCAAAAGTATCATCAAAGAGAAAAAATGATTTTCAAAACATTAGTTACAAAGGAATGCCATGAGCCAATCTATACGTAAATTTTCATTTTCCTTAGGGTTCGTGGTGTCAACGCTTTTAGAAAGACACCCTACAAAAAAACTATTGATACTATGACATTTTTTGTTAACATAAGTGTTAGTGTATTAAACGAATACCGTTACAAAGCGCCTCTCTCAACAACTGCAAAAATTTGTTTGGTCGATGCACAAAAATGCACTGTATTTTGTCTTACGTAATTTAAAGTAAGCGTGCCTGTTTTATGGAGGATTTAGGATAATAATTTTACCTTTTCAATAATTTGTCATGTGTTCCATCTATATCCCTATCGGGATAGTTGTGGCGCAGCAGAAATTACTGTTTTGCCATTCGTAACACACGTGTCTATATATATATATATATATATATATATATACTGTTGTAGTCCGAATTTAGAAATATTTAATACATGTATTTCTGCAGTGGTGCTGATAACGACTCGTTTTCTTTCGAAATGCACAGGTGTATTTCCTCTTGTTACATCCCGTAGTAAATATGTTTAAATTTTTAGTAGAAAATCTTTGGAAACAAGTTGAAAAGTTTATATTACAACAACGTTAGTAAATTACAGAGAAATTTACAACACATGATGTGTAACACGTAAAGCTTATGTTGCATTTTAACAAACATTTACAGAAGACAACTATACGCTTGTTACAAAAATAAAAATACTATATTGATTTTCTATGTCCACACAACATAATTTAGTAACTATAATCTGTTCGCGGTTTATTCTTCTTTTTGAATCAAACCTCTGAAAATCCACCTCACGTATGACGTGTTTAGTTTTTTTTCCTCACCTATCACAAATATTTTATGCTACTGTGAATAAAAAAGTATATTATTTGTTCAATTGAACTTTTACTTATATTTCATCTATAAATTATGACATTTCACTTGTAATTAACACGAATAAAAACAGAGAGAAAGTAGATGTGTTGGTAATGCCTAGTAATAAATAGTTCATATGCAAAATATTATTTAACATGAGTGCGCACGCATGCGGCGCGTTGGCCCTTTGGTGTAATTTGCTAGACTCAATTAAGCTTTGTAAGACGTGACGGAAGAATACTCTGAAAGTAGAACTTTAACATGATTCAGAAACATTGGAAGTAACCCAGAATAGACTGTACACAACATTTAACTTGAGATGATAAAAAAAATTATCAACTTGTTTTCAAAGAATTACACACAACAATTTATTAAACAGACAACAATTTATTACTGTGTGTAAAGAAACTGAAGAGTTACTTTTTATACACTATTGTTTGTGAAAATTGCAACACCCGGAAAGAATGGAGCGAATAAATCCAAACTCGGAGGATGTGTAGAACAGTGTACCGGAGATAGCGGAGAGGCGGTGTACACGTAAGCCCAGCTGCGCCCTCTCTTGTGTGACCGGAAAGGTCAGTGTTACGTCAAACTCAGTCAGTGAAGAGCAGTCAAACGAAATGAAAGCAAGTGCCAGTATACCTCGTCGTCGTCAAAAAGCGCCATATCAGTAAGTGAATGAGTTCTAACGGGGCAGAACGATCGGTCTCCGGGAAACGGGTTTGTCATACCGCGACATTTCGGCTCGTACAGGGCATGCTGCTACAACAGTGATATAGTTCATTTCATATAAGAAGGCCACATTCTGACAGTCAATGAGTGGCAACTTGGGGTATTCAAAACAAACAACGTGCCATTTACAAAATCCTGTATCAGCTGATGCACGAACGAACAAAAGTTAACATGACGTTGGCTATTCTGAGTGTACTGCCAACGTACATTACACAAGAAGAAAATGCGCGATAAGAAACAGTTCCAAGGTTAATTAATACATTATGTTTTACGTGGTCAAAAACAGCGGTTTTTAGTGTTACAAACTAAACTTCTTGATAAAGTAGTAATGTGTAGGTGTTCAAAATGAAATGCACAATAAAACGATCTGTATCCAAATGTAACAAACCAACGAAACCTTTTTCACGTGTCGCGACTCTCCAACCATGTGCTGCCATCTTGTGAGGTACAGGCGCAGCATCTGTTACAACACGCCCTCCCACACTATCTGTTATCCATATCCCAAACTACACCCAGAAACATATTTAAGTTTTGTTGGCTTTATTTTCCCGCGAGCTCTGTATAATTTTTAAAGTAACATATATTTTGTGTACAGCGTTTACGAACGACCCTACACACGTCCACCAAGCTCCGTTTACGAATGCAGCGCCACTCAAGCAGTTCACCAATTGCAACATGTAGCAGCACCTCCTGGATGTGCTGACTTGTCGCATTAAAGCCTACACTTGACNAACATGTAGCAGCACCTCCTGGATGTGCTGACTTGTCGCATTAAAGCCTACACTTGACACGCCAGTTGATGGCGAATGGATACATAAAGGAAAAGGCGTGGCGATCGTCAACTGTCAAGATTGTGGCCTTCTTATATGGTACACAGTATACGTGTGGAACCAGTGGATAGAAGAGGGTCGTACGCAGCGACGAGCGGGCACTGAACCCCGCAATGTGACCACTGTACGGGATGGCCACCAATCTGTCCGCATGGAAATAACGGACCGTACAGCCTCGTCCACAGTGTTGGCTTGGCACTGGAGCACTGCAACTGGTATGGAACTTACTGTGTCGACGGTTTGACGCCGTCTGCTGCGGGCTGGACTGGTGGCGCGCATGCCATTGCGTCGTCTTCCATTGTCCAGAAACCACAAATACCTCAGACTGCAATGGGCACGTGAATGCCGTCGCTGGCGTGCTGGGTGGCAAAATGTAGTGTTTTCGGACGATTCCCGCTTCAACCTGTCCTACAGTGATGGCCGCATACATGTTAGATGTTACTATGGCGATCGCAATATGGCAGTCTATGTTGTGGAGCGACATAGCGGACAAACGCCAAGTGTGATGGTGTGGGGCNCTATGGCGATCGCAATATGGCAGTCTATGTTGTGGAGCGACATAGCGGACAAACGCCAAGTGTGATGGTGTGGGGCGTCATTGGATACAACATGCGATCTCGACTCCTACGTATTGACGGGAATCTGAACAGCAACCGCTACATCAGAGAGGTTTTAGGGCCCGAGATACTGCCCCTCCTTCAGGCGACTCCACATACCATATTTCAGAGGGACAATGCCCGGGCACGTGTGGTGAGGAATGTGCAGGCCTTCTTCAACGAACGGCGGTTACCACTGCTTCCCTGGCCTGCACGTTCGCCTNGCCCCTCCTTCAGGCGACTCCACATACCATATTTCAGCAGGACAATGCCCGGCCACGTGTGGCGAGGAATGTGCAGGCCTTCTTCAACGAACGACGGTTACCACTGCTTCCCTGGCCTGCACGTTCGCCTGACATGCCGCCCATAGAACTTGTCTGAGATATGGCTGGTCGGCGACTTGTTCGTCACGGTCCTCCAGCAACCACTGTTGATACTTTGTGGACTCGAATACAAACCGCGTGGAGGGAGATTCCCCAGGAATATATCCCGGTCGCCTTTAATTCCATGCCACGACGTTTAGGGGCTCTGATTGCAGCACGTGGGGGCTTCACACCATACTGAATTCTCAAGGACAGAGATCATATACATTTCCGTAATCCTAATGAATTGTGTATTGTCATGTACCTACTCTGTGGTATAAAGTTCATTTCAATCACATGTGTCCTTCTTTGTGTCGCATTTTTCACAAATATTAGTGTAATTTGTAACATAATTCTATCATTTATCGTTGACTGGAATCTCGATTGGGCAGACATTTTTAGAAGCCTAAAATACCTGCAATCCTTCACGAAGTTTAGTTCCAGATATTTTAGACCATACTTTCTTTATACTTCGGTTAGATAGATACCTTTAAAGTGTAAAACGGGAAACTTTTCTACGTAATGATTCCAAAGCCTTTCATCTTCACAGAAAATGTTTTGATATTAGTTTTTGTTCATTAACTTCCTGCATATATGCTATTTCTGTAATCAGGGTAAAAGGGGGGAATTTTAGATTTTAATAAATCTTCACTTTATTCTTAATACGTCCAATACAATCATGACTTGAACAGGATTCGAATCCAGTGCCATTCGCACCCTTACGTTGACAAACCAAAAAACTACATCTGGGAGTTTGGTTTAAAAATATACCACAGCAATACTTCACAATGTGTCTATGCAAGTTTAAAAAAATGAAATTACAGTGTACGTATTACAGTTATGCATGCTTTGGAATAATTGTGCGAAGTATTTGCCGCTATTGCTGCTTCATGATTGAATGAGTGATATGAAAATCCTAGCTTGTTTTCTTGTTTTTCGTCATCGTGAGTTCTTGGTCTCATGTAAGATTGACCAATTTAACAACGTCATAGACCTGATGGCTAATATCAGCACGTCATTACGTTTGCGTTACTGAAAACCTTACTCTAACACCAGTACATACAACACTAAAGAATCCCTTTTAATGGTTTCAAAATGTAAATGTTATGCTTTTAAGAACACTGTAACACTTCCGGTCCCGCTTTACTTCACGGTTACAGGTGATGAAAAAATAGAAAATTTTTGATTCTTACTGTACTTAACTCGCAAAATATTCGTGGCATTATCACAACCAACTAGATATATGTATGCTTTGGCTTGGTCATAGAGGTATGAACTAGTACGTACCAGTAACGTAAAGCAGTGACACGATTTACAAATCACGGACCCGCAGGGAAGGCTACTGGACACTGAACTTCGCAGTGTACAGTAAAAGCCAAACAAAACAACCTTCCTGTGCTATAGCTACACGACTGTATGCGCTGGCTTCGGATGGGTTAAATAAGGGAGAAATATTTTTCAATATTATCTCGCCATTATTACCGTATATGCTGAAGTCCGTGTTTACGTTTAACTAAATAAAATGAAGTAAAAAATAAGTTTTTTTTGTCTTTCTAATTTTGAGTTGAAGAGTTTAAGTCACCGCGAAACAGCTGTAAATAGAGAAAATGCTATAAATATTAGTTTATTTAATTTGTAATTTATTAAAGCCTTNCTTTTTGTGTTTCTAATTTTGAGTTGAGTCACCGCGAAACAGCTGTAAATAGAGAAAATGCTATAAATATTAGTTTATTTAATTTGTAATTTATTAAAGCCTTAGACGTCTCGTCGACGCCGGAATCGTTAAAGACTGAACCAGTTGGACAATTAGCAACCGCTAAGAGCTCGGCCATGGCCTATATCCCGGGAATCGAACCCAGGCCTTGCCGAATGCGATTACAGTACGTTGTAGGCTGTGCACGGTTAGTGGAGCACTTTCGAGAGCCCTACTTAGAACCTACATAGTTGATCGTTTAGTATCTTTCCGCGGTACGTAAAAAATTGGCATTGCCGTTGGCCCGCTCACCTTTTCATGCGTCGATCACGTGAAACTTTGAAACTGTGAGGAACACAAGTTTGTCTCCGATAAGTCAACTCACACTCTTCGGTGTATAAAATAAGCCTGTGGCGTGTTGGTGAAGTGTTGCAAGGTAAGCTGGTGCTTGCTCACTTCTGTACATTCTCGGTGCACGCAGAAGGAGCCAGCAACCAGAGTGGAGCTAGGGCAAGCTGGATGTATTCCGACCACTCACAAGCGAGCAGCAAGGCGCCAATCACACGCGTCCTGTGGCGTCAGCTGCAGAGCTACGTTTTACTGGTGGAAGTGTAGACTAGCAAGCAACAGGGTACAGCACAGAACTAACACCAGCTTACCTTGCAACGGTTCAGCACACGCCACCGCAATAAACAGAAAATAAAAACAAAAATTAAGTTTCCACAAATTTCATTACCGCACTGTCAATACGACGTTAAAATATAAAACTACTTTTCCACATTCGCTGCCAACTTTACCATGAGTATTCTAGCCAGATGGGCCGTGGTGGTGTAGTGGTTACACTGCTCGCCTCCCACCAAGGCGAACTGGGTTCGATTCCCGGCGGGGTCGCCCCGGGTTTATCGCATGTGGGAATCGTGCCGGACGATACCGCCGGTCGGCGGGTTTTCTCGGGGATCTCCCGTCCCCCCGTCACGCCCTTACATTCCGGCGCTGCTCCATACTCGCCTCGCTCCACCCTCATCGTCTCTCAAGACCTCGACGTTAAGATCCACCCAAATCTCTTCACTCACTCATTCCAGCCAGATTTCGCCTTTAAAATGCTTGCAGTTACGGGCGGTAAGTTTTTCAAAAACTTGTTTTAAGAAAAAGCGCAATCATCCACGAATAACCCGCACCACTTCGGCACCGCGCTTTGTAGTTCACATTCCTTCCAAACGTCAAATATAAATACCTTGTTAAATAAACGTCTTGACTGCTTTCATCCCAGGTTGTCTCATCATCGACACGCGGATAAGTACCAAACGGAAGTTTCCCACCAGTATTACTTGTTTCTATCACGAGCCCGATTATAAAAATTCACGCGTGCCCTGATCTTGGAAAATGATTTTACCCTCATCTTACTCTTAGGTATGAATAAAACGACGAAATTACATCGTCTTTCCAGAACCGCGTGCATGCCATCATGCAATAATAAGCTCGGAGGGTACAGGAACGTAATAAAAGCTTCTCAGAAGTTACTTCATTTCTTTTCATTTATTCGTAGCATCAGAACACGTAATGCAAAGGGAGTAATCGTTGGCTTCTCGGAAAGGCCCTAAAAAATAACTGCTGCGTTCTGTCAAGCCAAAGACAGGGGTTATAGTCCTCGTCTGGTAAATTGACCTCTTGGGAGAACTGAATGCCATACTTTGATACTCCCCCCCCCCTCCGCGGAAAAACGCAATTTCATTTGCGATCTCTCCTTCCAGGAAATTAAACATTTCATTTTCTCATCTCGGGGTTTTTGCTTCGCGGAAGATTTGTGCGTCGGCGCTGGCAAGAAAACCGGGAAAGTGCTGGATTTGAAAAAAAAAATTATATTTCCGTTTGCAGCTGTAGAAAGTGAACGCCAGTCACACGAGATGCAGAGAATCCAGACATCTCGTATTTACAACGGCTCGCACATAAACGAAGGTAACACGAATATCAGCTCCGTCTTCAATAATTCAAATTCACCAAAGACGAAACTCTGAAATTCAATTTAATTTGCAGTTTAGTCTATCCGCGGTTTCTACACGCTNAGTATTACTTGTTTCCCACCAGTATTACTTGTTTCCCACCAGTATTACTTGTTTCCCACCAGTATTACTTGTTTCTATCACGAGCCCGATTATAAAAATTCACGCGTGCAGAGATTTTAACAGTGCCCTGATCTTGGAAAATGATTTTACCCTCATCTTACTCTTAGGTATGAATAAAACTACGAAATTGCATCGTCTTTCCAGAACCGCGTGCATGCCATCATGCAATAATAAGCTCGGAGGGTACAGGAACGTAATAAAACCATTCTCAGAAGTTACTTCATTTCTTTTCATTTATTCGTAGCATCAGAAAACGTAATGCAAAGGGAGAAATCGTTGGCTTCTCGGAAAGGCCCTAAAAAATAACTGCTGCGTTCTGTCAAGCCAAAGACAGGGGTTATAGTCCTCGTCTGGTAAATTGACCTCTTGGGAGAACTGAATGCCATACTTTGATACTCCCCCCCCCCTCCGCGGAAAAACGCAATTTCATTTGCGATCTCTCCTTCCAGGAAATTAAACATTTCATTTTCTCATCTCGGGGTTTTTGCTTCGCGGAAGATTTGTGCGTCGGCGCTGGCAAGAAAACCGGGAAAGTGCTGGATTTGAAAAAAAAAATTATATTTCCGTTTGCAGCTGTAGAAAGTGAACGCCAGTCACACGAGATGCAGAGAATCCAGACATCTCGTATTTACAACGGCTCGCACATAAACGAAGGTAACACGAATATCAGCTCCGTCTTCAATGATTCAAATTCACCAAAGACGAAACTCTGAAATTCAATTTAATTTGCAGTTTAGTCTATCCGCGGTTTCTACACGCTNATTCAAATTCACCAAAGACGAAACTCTGAAATTCAATTTAATTTGCAGTTTAGTCTATCCGCGGTTTCTACACGCTTTTCGAACCAAACCTTTAAAAAAATCACCCCGTGAATGACGTGTTTGGTTGTTTCCTAAACATGCCGTGTATCACAAACGTTTTATACTTGTGTTAACATGAAGGTATTTAATTTTCTGGTTGAATTGAAGTTTTACTTCCGTTTCATTTATAAGTTTTAATGTTTCATTTATAACTAATATGAATAAAATCGCTTAGAAAATATGTTTGCTGGTAATAACTAGTAAGAAATAGTTCTTATGCAAAATATTATTACACTGAGCGCGCATGAATGTGGTGCGCTGTCCCTTTGGTGTAATTTTCTAGACTCAGTTTGCATGAGGTGGAGGAATATCCTGGAAGAAGAACTTCATCAGTGCTTAAGAAAAGTTGGAAGTAACCGTGAATGGACTATACGTTAAAATCCTAGCCCCATTGCTTTTGATAGTGATGTTGGGAAAAAAAAAAACAAAATAGTCCGATGTTGTAACGCGGAGAGTGGTTACAGCGCCGTCGGCATGCGCGCTCCACCCAATTTTTCTCGGAGCGAGTTACAGCAAATGTCTTAAGGGGCCGGCCTACCTTAAGCTTTTTTCCCCGCGTTTGAGGCCGAGAAGCGCGGTAGCGATAAGGGCGATACTGTTATGCGCAACAAAGGCTCCGTCGTCACTAAGCGCAATGCTCTGGAACTGACGTGCAATGCTGTGTGTACCCATGGGACATTAAGATGTGAACATTTTATTTTATTGTTTCAAAACAGGGCCCTTGAGTATTTTTGCATGTATCTGAATCGTATATTTTGAGACACAACGCTTTGAAAAAAAAAACATGTTTTTATCTATGTTAGAGTGCCCTGAAATGGCTTTTCTAATGTGCGTGGCGTCTTGAAAGTACTCGAAGGCCTCGTCTTTTCGTAGATCAGCACATTGAACGCACATCTAATAGTTTCGCTTCAGGTAGGCGGGCCCATCGAATGCCAGTGCCGGACTGACTGTGTATTCAGCATGCTGCAAGTTTTGAGATTCCAAAGTGCTAACTCGCGCGACATTTTTTTCTTGAAAAAAAAAAACTGGCCGGTAAAAGGAATATATTGCCTGGTCCATCAGTTATTATGTGAGGGACAGCGGTGGCGCAGTGTCCAGGGCACTCGCCTCCCACCACGGCGATCCGGGTTCGATCTCCGGCGGGTTCACTCCCGGATTTTCGCATGTGAGAATCGTGCTGGACGATGCCGGCGGGTTTACTCGGGGTACTCCCGTTTCCCCTGCCCTTGCATTCCAGCGCCGCTCCATTCTAGGGTTTAATTTCTGTCAGCTGGAAAGACCGTCATTAGGTGGGTGTCGCCTTGCCTGGGTGCACTCCCAACACGCCATTTACTATTTATTAGTGATTATGTGGCACAGATTTTATGAAGATTCTTCATCGTTTTACAAGACAAGAAAATATTCACGACCAGACAGTCAGTCTAACAAGTCCCGCGAATGGAGCTACCGAAAGCGGTTACAAGTTTGTCTATTAAGTGACCTGATTCTAAATTTAAAGTAAGTCTACTTGGCTGTGTGGACTTAGCTTCTACTGCGAAGAAGATGCTGCGTGTACGCACCGAGTTTCCGATAAACTTTATATACGTATACTCATTTTTATTGTTTCCCTTAGAAAATAAATCTGAAATTCCGAATAACTGCAAACGTTAGATTGATTTAAAAAAATTGACATAATAAAAAAAACTATAATTTTTCCTACATAAATGCAAATTTCAGTACTGAAAAATAAAAATAAAATTCTCTGGAAGGGAAATTACAAGTGCCACTCAGCAGCGTCGGAACACTTTTTTTTTGTTGCGTAAATTATTATTCCGGTTCATTCCATGCAATTTCACGGGGACTTCACATCACCGAGGAACGGAATCGATCCCGGGTTGCCATGGCAACGCCCGCCGAGGGGATGAAGATAGATGAAATTGTTACACGGAGAGCCAGTTAGCACCGCGAAGATACTGCCGGTAAAAAAAAAAAAAATATACCGCTCCTGTGTTACGTGGCTCGGCGCTGGGCACTCCCGCCCGTGATTGTTATTGAAAAGCCGGCGAGGAACACAATTATATTACAGTTCCATTGCCGACCACCAGGGATCGTGCTAGAATATATGCAACCCGCCCACGAAGAGTACGGTCACCATTAAAATTGCATACCAAGTAACAGTGTGTTCCCGGTTAATTAAAACTTCTGAAAAAATTGCTTGGTTCTTTTTATTTTTTTCAATACCTATCCTCCACCCGTGTCCAAAATAAAAAAAATAAAAATAATGCCATAAACCTGATGATTGCCCTGCACTCGTCGATATGACAGTATGATTGTTGGCAACGTAAATCTGTTGAAGTTACATGCGTACCAAAGGGGGTGATTATAGTAGAATTACAAACCGCTGATGTTAACATCATATAAATGTCATAATAAATGTCTTACGTAAATTCATAATTTTATTACTTAATTAAAAGTGTATAAATTAATATATATATATATATATATATCTACTTCAATAAAAGGCAGACTGACATCCAGAAAGAGTGTTTCAAACTGGAGCAATTGGTACACTTGTATGCTATTGTTTACGTCTTATTTCAGGCCTTTTATGATGCAAGATATGAGAATTCAAAGCAAGAACAAGGAAGCAAAATTTTAAGATGAATCACAAGTGCATAATATTGTCCGTTACGCACTGTCTTTGTACTGATGGAAATTACGTTTGAAACAGTTTTTGTAACAAATATAACTTCGTAAAATTACTTTTTAAATAGGGATATTCCTTATGGCGGCAAGTTAATAAAATTTTTTTTATATGTATATGAGAGAACGTACTCGCAAATAAAAATTTTTATTTTTCTTTACCAAAGAAACATTGAAATATGCAGTAATGCAGTTCCTAAACTGATCAACAGGAGCGCTACTCAGTGTCGTTCGAATTCCAGCACCCTTAATTGCCAGTGCCTTAAATTACGAAATACATAAATACGGACACGGCTGCAGTTTCATCTGGCGCCATGTAAAGCCGACTGGCTGTAGCCGGATTTTTGGTTCACCGTCCAGTTCATAGGCTCCTGTTAACATCAGAAAACAAAGGTTGGCGTTTGGGATGTAGCCAGCACGAGGAGGCACGTGGCTTCGCATCGTGTTCAGCCACGAGTCTTTGTTCCGTGTCGTCACGGATGGCAGTCGTGTGCGAGTGAAGCGACGCCTAGGGAAGAGAGTAGTACAACACCAACCACTTTTCACATAATTAAAACATTTATCTTTATAATAAATACTAGCTTTTACCCGCGGCTTCGCTCGCGTGGTTATAGTAACAAACTTATGGGGAGAAATAACGGTACTTGTCAGTAGACAGACACTGATCATAAAAACAGAACAGAGCACTAACGATGTCATTTTTTAGTGCTAGAATCGTTCTTTTACATAGCCACTGGTCGTCATTTATATTTCTTTGTAGATCTGGGTAAACGCTAACTATCAGTTCCGAATCACTCTGCACCAAATTACTAAAATCCCCCGTTAGTGACACACAGCCTTCGACATCTGTTTCTAACCGCCCATATCAAATTTATAATAGTGTATCAGAATAATGTCCTGTTCCAACGTCATTGTAGAGGTGCACTCTCATATTTGTCGTCAAGCGGAATTTCTTGACATTTGCCCATAAGCTTGACGACTTGAGGCAGGCTTTGATTTACGCTGCAGGTGTGCCCCTCTGAATCACCGGTAGAGTTTGGCGGAAGTCACCAGCCAGTAATACATCTATTCCTCCCATAATGTCTGTATTGTTTCCTATATCCTGTAGAGTTCGGTACATGGCCTCTATCGCTTTTTTGTGTGAAATTGTGCTTCCTTCCCATACTAACAACTTACATTGACGCAGCATTGTACCACGAGCGCTATTTTTAATTTTTTTTTCTTGAGGGAATGAGAAATTTTTTTGGGATAAAAAGTAGCCTATGTCACTTCCCGGCCCTCCAACTATCTTGTGCAAAAAATTACGTCGATCCGTTGATCCATTGCGACGTGAAAGACGGACAAACAAACCAACAAATAAACACACTTTCGCATTTATAATATTAATATAGTTAGGATGTAAAACATTTTTAATTCGCAACTTTAAAATATTTTCTAAAACGATTTGAACTGAAAGAGAAATTTCTACAGAGAATTTAAAAAAAAATTAACAGCATAGATTTAAAAATTAAATTTATACTGCTAATTAAAAAAATCTATATATTTTCAGCTAAATTAAAAAATTTAATTTTCAAATAAATTTTTCCCCGTTTGAATTCAGCGACTTAAACTCATAGATCATAAAAAATGTTTAAATTTAAATTGTTTAATATAATTTTTAAAATTGGAATTATAAATGTGTTCGATTTGAACTATACAATGGTAAATGTTTTAATTATATGAAAAGTGGTCCAAGCTACTCCCGATACAAGTATATACTACTTAGGGCGCATCTTACTATAGGCTGTTTACGGTAAAGTGAACACGTTTTAAGACCCTCCCACCATGTATTAGACACTAATAAATATGTTTTATTGCAGCCTCAGGCATTTACTATTGAGAGTGGTGAAATTATAGCCGTAAATATTAGTCACATGGCAATGTTGATATTAAAAAGTGGCGGAAAGATAAAAATTGTCTAAAATGAAAATTTTGGAATTGCCTTAAAAAGTGCTCACTTTACCGTGAATAGCCTATAGGGTTGTAGAGACAGACCAGCATTACTTATGACACCGTGGTGTTGGGATTAACGGGGTATAACCTCAGGTCTCTACTGGTAGAGATCCGGGGAATGCTGGCGATGCAGCAGTGCGTCCTCATGTGTTACCCACATAGAGACGACATCCTGGCACAGTCTTTAAACAAGACATACAGTAGTGCGTCCTCATGTGTTACCCACCACGAGACGACATCCTGGCACAGTCTTTAAACAAGACAACGATCGCCTACAGCAGGGTGGGGCCCAGAAATGTAGGGGGAGTCACAGGCCCCTTCCCAAAAAAAAAACCCCAAATTGTTTTGAAACTGTCACGTGAATGTTTTTAAAATACAGTGAAATAATATCATAAATGTTTAAACCACACTCTAATATCGACACAGTAAACAATTGCTCCAAATCAGCGAATATGACTGCAGGTATGTTGAAACTGCTCCTCTTCAATCAGTAAAATTCTACTCGTCAATTTAGTTGTTGGCATTCACTGATACAGTGATTTTTACTGATTCCTAGTTAATTGCACTGGCGTGACAGTTAAACCTTAGTGAATTTCTCTGATTTGCCAGTATGCAACCATTCATTATCTGGAGAGTCAGTAAAATAATTCTAAGGAGTGAAGTCAATGTTTCACATTTAGAGTGTACTGTATTTGAATAGTTGAATAGTGTTTCCTAAAATTATCATGAGACAGTGCCTCCCTCCAATTCCTCGAATCTAAAGTCCATAAACCTGCACCTGAGAGATGGTAAAATTACCGCCCTCCTCCCTCCCCAACCAGTCCTTCGCCAAAACCGAAAGTCTAAATACATTCCTGTTCGTACGACACATGTGTATGGAATGCTGCTTTATGCTGAGATACTTACGTGGTAACCAAGGTTCCAGATCTGTCCCAGATAAAACATGAGTAGGATCAGTTCGCACGTCGTACTCCGGCGCGCTGTCGACCTACAGGATATCAACGGCCAGTTACGACAGCTGTAGGCCGACTTGCCACAGGAGAGGATACATCGGCTTTACGGTTTCCGAACCGAACTGACGCACATATGCAAC